>JAUMHM010084239.1:0-12583 GCA_032362435.1 Melikaiella ostensackeni | reverse complement strand
GTTACAGCGGAATCAGCCGACGATTTGCAGAGAATGATGAGCAGACTGGATACCAGCATGAAGAGTATGGATCTTAAAATCAACGCAAATAAGACAAATATTATGGTTTTCGAAAGAAGATATGAGAAAGCAGTATGCAACATTGCCTTCAATGAAGAGAGGATAGAACAAGTGGATGAGTTCGTGTATCTTGGAAGGTCATTTACTGCTGACGAAAGGATTGATGCAGAGATATCCAGACGTATAAACGAGGCTAGAAAGATTTTCGGCAGTGTACAAGCTATTACTATGAGAAAGAATGTAACGAATGAAGCTAAAATTGCAATAAATAATTCTTTGCTTTCACCCACAGTGTTCCTGCGGAGTATGTGCGGTAAAACGCTAATGGATAAAGTCAGTAATGAGTGGGTTCTCAAAGAATGTGGTGTGGAAGAAACATTGTTTGATAGGAGTGAAAGAAATTTGCTGAGATGGTTTGGTTATGTTAAGAGAATGAGTGAAGAACGTTTAACGAATCAAGTATATTTAGGTGAAGCGAGAAGTAATTCTTCACCTGGGTAGATTGCTAGAGAGATTGATCAAGCGACTAGTGTCAGAGTGACAAAGAGACTTGGCTTCATGGTATAATAATGAAAAAACACACGGTCCTGCTGACCAGAACAGGGAGTGGTCAGTGGATACGCACCAGGGTCTCGTCCCGCAAATTCTCACCACCGCCTAATTAGTCTCCTGATGCCTGCCACCTTGAGGATACTATACCTCTCAAGATAGTGCCATCCACCAACGGCCTTCATCGAACCTGATCTCGGGCACAGCCGTCGAGATTTACCATCGTTTGTGGGCCAGCAGGTCCCACCAACCTTATGAGTTGGCTTAATAAACGTCATTATTATTAGCCAACTGACTTCTTTTTACTACATCATTCTCGGTTCTCCAGAATCCGTCCGATCCTTAAATATGCGAAATCCCCTCCCACAAACGTGAAGGAAGGAATCGAGTTAGCGTTTAAAAAGTGGAGCAAAACATTTGTCTTACAGCTTCCTACTTTTGGGGTATTTCTATTAATAACGGTAACTGATGTACATCCTGATTTTTGCACAGATCAGAGAAAAGGTGTATTCAATGTCATATAATTTTCAGTAACAATCGTAAATGAGAGAATACAGTTAGCATCTAAAAAATGAAGCTAACTCTTTTCCTTATAATTTCCTCCTTCTTGGGGTATTTTTATTCATAAGTGTGAATGATATAAATCCTTATTTTTCAAAGATCCAGCAAAAGATGTATTCAATGTCATATTTTTTCGTAATAACCGTGAAAGAGGGAATCGATTTAGCGTCTAGGAAGTTGAGCTAAATATTTTTCTTACAATCTTCTACTTTTGCAGATATATTTATTGATAAGGGTAATTTGTATAAATTCTGATTCTTTTGAAGATCTAGCAAAAGGTTTGTTTGATGTGATATTAGATTTCATTAACAATCGTAAAGAAGGGATTTGATTTAGCGTTTAAAAAGTGGAACAAACGCTTTTTCTAATAATTTCCTGCTTTTAGGGGTATTTTTATGGATGAGGATATTTGATGTAAGTCCTGCTTTTTGCACAAATCTAGGAAAGTGTATATTCAATGTCATATCAATTTCCAGGAACTATTGTAAAGGAGGAAATTGATTTCGCATTTAAATAGTGAAGCAAGCTCTCATTTGATCTACAGGTAATCAGAGATCAACGAGACTTTGAGACCGACTCATTAATAAACCAAAATCAATCTAATAAGAACAATTGAAACTAGAATTAAATGATAGGAACTTTATGAAGAATTGTTCTGGCAATGGTTACACACGAAAGCACCTCCTTTATAACAAGTGCATTGTTCGAGTCACCACTCCATGTTCTACACTGGATCCATTCCTCAAGAAGTGGTTCTGTATATTCTGCTTTACAGAGAGAGCAAAAGTATTCCTCACCATCATCAATTAAATTTTTATACGACAAATTCATCGCTTCGTCACGAAAGATGACCGCGAGTAAGTGTGCCCGTCGCACACTTGCCCGCGCTTCCTTACCCAAGCGAGACAAATTGTATGAAAATGCCCATAACTTCACCAGCACCAAATATAACCTCAAAACTTTTGCCGATCATTCAGCTTAAATGAGTCAAATTACATAAATGGAATTTAATAATAAAGTATTAATTTCATGAAAAATGTAATGATAATTTAATAATAATAATAATAATAATAATAATCACACATTTATAAGATCTGCCCACGTATCATCGACTTTCTAGGACGTGCGATGATGCTTTGGGGAACAAAAATCAAGTATTTTGATCATGGACAACCAATGATAACTAGATTAATTCGCATTACGACGGGTATACTTTAAGGAGACTCATTCAGTGCATTATGGTTCTGTTTAACGTTGAGTCCACTGAGCAGAACGTTAAATAGCATATTTCATGAGTTGAGAGTACATGATAACGAGGATGGTTATCAACTGAACCATCTTCTGTACATGGATGACCTGAAGTTATACGCTAGTTCTCACCAGAAACTGGAGCAAGTGATGCATGGCACAAAGCAGTTTTCTAATGACATTCACATAGAATTTGGACTAGATACATGCAGAACAGTGCATTCAATAAGAGGAGAATTAGGAACCGCAGAATTAGAAGAAGAAAACGAGGATCATATTGAGGTAATGACCGCGAGTGAGTCACATTAAATATCTGGTTGTTTTTGAGTCTAAGGGTATTCAGCACACGATAGTCAAGAAAGGCCTAACGATTTCCTCCACTACAAGGCTCAGATTGGTTCTAAAGAGTTCTCTCAATTCGGCTAATAAAATCAGGGCCACTACACCTATGCTATTCTTGTCCTCACGTGCTCTTTTGGGATCATCAAATGGTCTAACACCGACCTTAAAAGTATAAACAGAACCATCCCCGGTGAAATGACTAAACATCGAATGCATCACAATAATTCGGAGATAGAACGGGTGGTTCTACCACGACATAAAGGGAGTCGAGGTATTGTAGATGTCAATCAACTGTCTATATCACAATTTATACAGATACGAGACTATTTTAACAGCAAGAGAGATGTTGCGCTTCACAACACCATCTGTGAAGCAGATCTCAACTACACACCCTTGAACTTGTCCTCAGAGGAAACCTTGAATATCAGGGCAGAAGCCACAGAGGAATTAGAGACGCAATGGAGACAAAAAGCTATCCACGGCGAGTACCCCAATACGTTAGATCAACTTGAAGTGGCCAAAGAGGCATCTAATATGGAGGTGGTAGCTCTAAAAAAGCATTCAGATGTGACTAATGTCACCTCCAACGCTTTCGGCCGCTGCATAAGAAAAACAGCGGTAATGGACAAACTGCAAATTACATCATAAACCTAAATGTGTACCTAATAAAACATCACTGCAACACATTTCGAACTTCGTACTTAGTAGTTAAATTTTTAATACCTTCAACTCATCAGGCACTTGACTTAGTCCGCGGCAAATGATGACGCACTGGGTTTTCCGAGACAAAGTTGAATAAAATAATAATAATAATAATAATAATAATAATAATAATAATTGCAGTAGGGCTTGAGCTTGCTTCTCATGAATTTGATGACTTCGTTGGCGGTGGCGTTGCTACTGACAGGGTTTCCCATGCCAGACAGGCAGAGAACGAAGAGGAAAGGGACCAGGAGGAGCAACAGAAACTCAGAATTTTCAAATCTCATCACGATGAGTACTTGATGCGCTTTCAATCTGAACACGAGATGGGAGCGACCACCACTTCACTTGACGGGATGGTCTTTCGCCAAAGATTTGTAGCGAATTTTTCTGAAATAGCGACAGTAACTGAAGACGTCCTAGAACAACGAATGCGTCAAATAATAGACGAAAACCTCTTCTCAAGGAGAACTATTGACCGGATAAGATCGGAGGTTGAGACTGCATTTTACCAGCGAGTTCAGGGTGCGCAGACCAAAAAGAGGATAAGGTGGACGTCGGAAATGAATAATGACGTGATCGGATGTCATTTTCATGCAGAGGCGAGGGGGGAACACGCGAGGGGCGAAGAACATCGTCTCTTCGTGAGTCTGCATCCCGATCTGGCGCACAGAGAGACTGAACGACATCTTGCTGATCAGTTAAGATCCATTAGGCGGCGCCACCTTATTTCCGAAGTCGGAATGAAAAACATCGAAGAACAGGTGCGACAACGTCTAGTAGAACGCACCCTGCGGATGCGGTGGAAAAGAAGGTTCATATGCCTGTGAAACGAGACGTTATAGACGAGTGGGAGCCGGACCTGAGGGATATAGTGAAGCGTCTGTCTCATGGGCGACAGTCCTTAGGGCTGCAGCCGCCGGAACCTACTACTGCTCCTGTTGAACTCATTGAAAGGCTTGATGAGGAAAGTCTAAGTGTTATGGTGTATTTCAATGATGCCATCCTAGAGTTTGCAGATCAAGGACCATCCATGAGAAACGGTCTACCGAAATGATGCCAGGGTGATAAGCATGAAACTCAGAGTCCGGGTTGTTAACAACTACGCCCCAAGAAAGATGTCAAACACTCCATGCAAGTTTCGACTTTTATCGCAGACTGGTAGATGCCAAAAACAAGACTCAAAATCATTGTGAACCACGTAGGGCCGAGGAAATGGCCAGATATTGTTCGAGCATCTAGGGTAGTCAAAGATCAAATCAGCTGGACACGAGGTGGCTCCGTCTAGAAAAGGATAAAATTGCACGGTTTCCTGGGATCAATTTTCAATCCATCTCAGCCTCCGACGTGGCTCGCATCCTAAAGGTAGCTAAGAACTGTAAAGCGCCCGGTGTGGATGAGGTGCACCGCTTCTTGTATAAATACCTGGAGGCCCTCCACCCCGCCCTTGCCGGAGCTCCTCAAAACATCTTGGAGGACCCAGATAACCTCCCCTTTTTTATTACGGAGGGCGTAACGTATATGATTCCCAAATAGGTCGATGCTGGTAGCTCTAGTGATTACCGACTAATCACCTGCCTCTTGGCCCTCTATAAGTGTCTCACGGTCATTATTTCTGAATACGTCAATAGATACTGTGGGGAGAACAAAGTCCTCTCCGAAGAACAGAAAGGTTGCTGTCGAGGTTCCCGTGGCTGCAAGGACCAAGCCACGATTAACAGTGTGGTTGTGTTGCATGCGAAACACCATCAACGCAATTTACACCTGGCCTACATTGACTACTAACAGGCATTTTCCTTAATACCCCATGATTATTTCCTTGAGGTCCTTGAGACATATAAGATCTCTCAGCGTGTCATCCAATTTTTGGGTCACGCTATGCACACTTGGTGCACAAAGATTAAATGTTTTAATCGTGGAGTGATGAAGGTTAGCCGGTCCTTGGAAATATGTAAATAAGATTCTAAAGCAAAAAGGTATAAAGAGCTATTGATATACTAGAGCTGGCATGAAAAGATATATGGATGTAAAGGAAGCAAAAGATGTACGCCAGAATAGGAATGTGTGGAGAAAAATTTTTCATGAGAAATATGTGACGAAGAGACTCAGCAGCGTGATATATGCCTGAATCGAAAGATTTCAGACAATGATGGGCGTAAGTAACTGAAAAGCACCAGATCTGGACATGGTGCACAATTTCTGGTAAAAGTACCTGACGAGTGTGCATCCTGCGTTGACAAAGTTTTTCCAAAAGATCATATAACGACCAGATCTGATGTCAGGCTTTACGTTCAAAGGTACCACGTATATGATGCTTTGGGAAACAAGAATCAAGTATTTTGATCAGAGCAACCAAGGATAACTGGATTAATTCACATTACGACGAGTATTTTTTACAAAAACTTCATTAGTGCATTATGATTCTGTTTAGCATCGCACGGAGGGGTATTTGCCAAAATTAGCTGGCCAAAAGTAGATTCTTCATGAATTGTCTCACCCGAAAAATTCTCTTGCTTGAAATAGTTTTATCATGTGGTAACAGTTTCCTATAATTGGTTTACTTTTAAAGACAACTATACGACCCGAAGCAAAGGTCCGTTCAAAGTTGTTGCTTGACATAGAAGTGCATGCATCTCTTTATAGCACTCTGTTTATTCTCAAGTTGAATTTTCATTTTACGGTGTAAAGTGAAATTGATAAGCGCTGCATTATGGAAGTTTCTAAGCAAATTATGTACTTCATTCTCTCCAACGTTTGAACTGATATCTGCTGAATTTGAGTAATTATCGCACCTTCGAAAATGTTAATTCAGTGAATTCGTTCATCACTTTGCATACTGAAAATTGAAAAAGTTTTATTTCCAAGTGTTTCCAAGCGGAATTTTTTATTTATTTCAATAGTTTGAAGTCTTTTTCTCATAAAAAATGAGAATTCGGTTGAAAATTCTTGCCAATTCAGTTTTTAGAGGATTTTCAGTGCATGGAATATGAAATTTATTTTTTTATTTTTATTTTCATATAAGTGGATTCCTTTTTATCAGGACAATCGGGATTCAGAATGATATCTCTCATGAACGTTTATAATATCATGCAGCAACAAGAAGCTCGCAATCTTGATGAAAAATTCGATTGTGCTGAAATTATTTTCTTGGTAAGAAAAATTACTCAGGAGCAGAGCTAAAAGTTTTCATGTATAAGATGTTGCAATCTGAAGCTCAGTTCAACGAAAAAAGTTCAGCTGTATCTAGGAGTCATGAGTTATTTAACAAAAAATATAAAACTTGGCTCCAAGGGAGTTTTGAAATACCTTGTGCAATGACTTCATCTGGTCTACGGGGACGGCCAGTCCAATCTTTTCATATTTCTTGTTTACAGGATTAACAAGGAAACTATATGAAATTATTCGAACTAGTATCAAAAAGCTTTACCTATCTCATAACTTATTGCAACGTGCCAAAAAACCCTGTCACCCTTAGCCCAAATCTTATCTGGTTACAGATACTTGGGCTAAAATCAATTTGCAAGACTTATTAGACCACATTTATATAAGATTAATTTCATATTTTCAAGAAGTGGTGCAGACTTTTACTGAAGATAAGCGCGTAACAATGCAGTTACTGAACAAATGCGGATGCGATGGATCTCAGCAGACACAATTCAAGCAAAAATTTGTAAACGACTCTGACTCTGATGCTTATATTTTTAAGAGTTCAATGGTTCCTTTACAACTATTTGTCCAAACAAATAAAAAAGTAATTTGGCAAAATCCTACTAAGCTTCTAGATGTTACTGTTAAACATTACATGATCTTTACTATGGTCGATGGCAAGGTGTGTAATGCCGCAACAGAAACCACATTAACTTTGACATGATACATCTGTGGAGCAACATCCAAGGAGTTCAATAACTTGGAAAGACAAACTTTTGATGTCGACAGCACGTACAGATTTAGGCTGTTCATTCTACGTGGAAAGATGAGAATCTTTGAAAGCTTCCTAAATCTATCTTGGCCACACAATCAGAAGATTTCTCAGTGACCCGTAATTATCAGCTGCAATAACTGGAGTGGACTTCAACCTTATTTATCGATTGAAAATTATTTTCGAGGAGATTTCAAGTGGGCGCAAAATTGATATAGAAAAATTCGCTACGTACACCATGGATATTGCAGAACTTTATGTCGAACTTTATCGATAGTATCCTATGACTCCCGCACTGGATAAAATCCTGATATATGGTCCTGCTGTCGTACAAAATGCACTCCTGCCAATTGGACAATTATCAGAAGAAGCAGCTGAGGCAAGAAATAAGCATTATCGATCCTATCGTCTAAATTATGCTAAAAAATTCTTTAGAAAATTTTGTAACCAGAATATTATCAACAGGTTTCTACTGATCTCAGACTCTCTCCTAACAAGCATAAGGCCAAAACCTAATAAGAAAATTAAGCCTTAGCCAAAAGAAGCTGTGGATTTGTTACGTCCTGGTCGAGATGCGAAGAGAAAAATAGAATATGATGAGCTGGATTCAGAAGATGAAAGCGAAAATGAAGAACTTTTTGATGACAAGTCATGGGGATCGTCGGATTACATTTTTAATAAAATTAATTGCGAAAAAATGATATCCTACATTTGTGCTATAATTAAATTCGGATTGAATTCTCAAGAAAGTATTACAAAAAACGTGTTTTTTGAATAATAATTTTCTCCACGTATCACAGAAAATTATATCATTTCAATTTGAATAGAGTCAACAATCCTCATATGATATTTGCATTAAATAAGTCTACATTATTTTTATGATCTTACTAAATAGTACTTAATGATAAATTATTGTTATTTAACTACAGCTTCTAAAAATAAGTGAATTACATTTTCAATCTTCATTCGTTATGTAATTCCGATATAATATATCTTAGCAATTTTTCAAAGACATTACAGTAACCTCAATACTTCATCCATTTGCATAAGAAGATAGTTTCAAGAGATTAAAACACAAAAATAATTTTGGCCAGCTAATTTCGGCAAATGCCCCTCCGTGCGTCGAATCCATTGGGCAAAGAACAAAGGAGCATGACTTATGGGTTTAGAATACATGTTATCAAGGATGGTCATCAGTTGACCCATATTTTATACATGGATGACCTAAAACTGTATGCTAGTTCGAACAAGAAACTCCAGCAAGTGATCGATGTCAGAATGCAGTTTCCCAACGACATCCACATCGAGATTGGACTATATAAATGCAGAACAGTGCATGGAATCAGGGGAGAATGATGGACTTCAGAATTAGAGGACGAGAACGAAGATCACACCGAGGCAATGGTCAAAGGGGAATGATATAAATATCTGGTTATTCTTGAGTCTACGGGTATTCAGCATACGATATTTAAGAAAAGCCTAGTGAGTGCCTTCAATGCAAGGCTCAGATTAATTCTGTGGAGTTCTCTCAATTCGGCCAATAAAACCAGGGCTATTGACACCTATACCATTCCTGTCCTCACGTATTCATTTGGGCTTATCAAATGGCCGCACACCGACCTTGATAGGATCAAAAAAAGCTTCCGCGTTAAGGTGAATAAGCACCGAATGCACCACAGTAATTCCGAGATTGAAAAGGTAGTTCTACCGTGACATAAAGGGGGTGGATGCGTTGTAGATGTCAGGCAACAGTGTATATCACAAGTTATACAGTTGCGAGACTATTTTAACAGCAAGCGAGATTTTGCGCTTTACAACATAATCTGTAAAGCAGATCTCGATTACACGTCCTTGAACTTGTCCTCATCGAATGCCTTGAATTTCAGGGCAAAAACCACAGAGCAATTAGAAACGCAATGGAGACAAGAAGCTATCCACGGCGAAGACCCCAAAAAATTGGATCAACATGAAGTGGGCAAAGAGGCATCTAGTATTTGGCCGAAAAAGGGCTTCCTTTTTCCAGAAACGGAGAGATTCGTGATAGCGAATCAGGAAAGGCTTATTAGCACAAAAAACAATCGCAAGCATGTGATACATCAAGACGTGGTCGACATATGCCGACTTTGAGGAGATACCAACGAATCCGTCGGGCACATTATTGATAATTTTTACGTAATGGCTCAGAGAAAGTACACGCACAGACATAATGATGTAGGAGGCATTATATATCAATAACATGCCCTAAACTTAGGAATCTTAACAGAATGAATGCCTTTCTATAGATACATTCCACTGCCTGTTCTAGAAAAATAAGACTATATCTTGTACTGGGATGTTACTATCCAGATGGATCATTATATTCAAGCCAATCGACCCGGCATTGTGATGCGCAAGAAAAGAGGTGGAGAAGTCTAAATCATCGACATTGCTTGTCCACTTAACCAGAACTTGCAGGCTAACTATATAACCAAGATCCATACGTATAGCGAACTATGGCATGAAGTAAAGACAATATATTATTGTATTGTACTGTATTGTATATATAGTATTGTGACTTCGGCGGCAAACAATATGCACGCAAGATGCACTGAAAATCTCGCGCATCTAGGATTCAGTGAGGTACTGGCAGTAGCTCAAAAAGCAGTTTTATTGAGCACCTGTCGCATTATTAGAAACTTTCTAGACGAAATAATTTCTAGAAGGAAATAATAATAAGTAAAAAGACCAAGCACCGAACGCATCACAGTAATTCGGCGATTAAAAGGGTTGCTCTTTCACGACATGAGCATTGTAGATGCCAAGCATCTTTGTATATCACAAACTATACAGTTGTAAGTCTATTTTAACCGGAAGCACGGTGTTTTGCATCACAACACCATCTGTGAAGCAGATCTCGATTACATGCCCTTGGACTTGTCCTCAGAGAAAGCCTTGAATATCAGGGTAGAAAACCATACATCCATCGTGATGCGCGAGAAACATTGGAAGAGTTTATATTACACTGAAATTCCAATATAAGTCCGACTTCGGTTCTTGCCTAAAATGTCCTTGTACATATATCCGTCTGACTCGAATGTCAACAATCAGGGCCGCATGAACCATTTCTATGTGATTTTCGTTTGCAGTAAAAAATATTTTTTGAATTTTTAAAAAAATGTTTGTTTGTTTTGAAGGATAAACGCTGCCTCTTGTTTTCTTGCGATATTTTTGTAACAAATAACGTAAACACTGAAAACGAATGAAGTGAAGTGCGGAACGTGCGAACTGACGTAATTATGCGCTTGTGATACAGCCAGCCTTAGTAGTGCGGCGCTGGACGAGTTTGCTGGCATTAGAGTGCCGCGCTCTCTGTACACCTTCGGCCTCTGGTCCTGGAAAGAAAATCTCGGAAGAAATATCGCAGACATACTTGTTAGAAACTTTCAGTTTATCGACATTGCTTGTCTGCTTAACTGGGACTTGCAGGCAACCTATATATCCAAGATCCATAAGTAAAGCGAGCTGAGGCATGAAATAAAGACAATATCGAGAAATGCGAAACACGCAACTATTCATCCTATTGAGATTTCGGCTACAGGCAATGTGCAAGCAAGATGCACTGAGTATCTTGAACATCCAGGAGTCAGTAGGGTACATGCAGCAGCTCAAAACACCTAATTTTATGTCTACAACAACGTCGTCGTAAGAAATTTTAAACATCGTATCAAATACATAAAACCCATAACTCATCAAACACTTGACATAGCCCGTGGCTGATAACGAAACACCGAGTTCACCCGAGAAAAAAGTTAAAAAACATGAATAATGATAATAACAATAATGTGTAGCACCCGCCGAAGGTAGTCTCGCGTTGGCGTCGAGGTAAGGCTTCAGCTTTTCTCTCATGACATCAACGGTTGTGTTGGCGGTAGCATTGCTACTGATAGGGTTTCCCATACCAGACAGATGCTTTGGCCAGTGTAAGCAATTTGCAGCCAATCACCTAAACAGGGATACCGTGGGAAAGCAACAAGCGGAAATACAAGAATGATGGAAGAATTTATGCGCCTCTATTACGAGAGCGCGAAGTTTGAGACTAAACGCGAAAATTTTAAGACGAACTTTGCTGCAAAGTATCCTCATGTACAGAGAGTAGAAGTAAGAGATTTTATCGCTAAGGTTAAGGACATCAGAAATAATCAGCTCACCTCAGAAGATCGAGCAATGGAGATTAAGCACCAGGTTGAGTCATCAGGGAAAAACGTCCATAATGAACATCAGTCAGAGGAAGTTGCACCACAAGATCAAGTAGCCACCGCTGATGCAATACAACATGAGCATACTACTGATATTCCTCCGCAACCACATGATGATCCAGTACCACCATATCCTTCGGAAGCAGATGGACTGATTCAACCGGAGGCTGTAGCAGAGATTCAGCAACCAAAAAGGCGATTGAAATGGACATAACATATGAACAGAGATGTTATGCGCCTTCATTTTTAGTTAAGGAATAGTGGGCAAAGTGTAAGGAGGAAACATCACGTTTCTTTTTACTTAAATACTCGCGATTAGCCTCAAGAATAAAGGAACAGGATCTAACAGATCAAAAACGCTCAAAATCTGTCAATAAATTGCTTTCAGCGGTTGAAATAGCTACTATGAAAACGACTGTAGAACAACAGCTTTCTACTGATGAGATCCCTTTGCAAGATGTGTATAACAAAGAACTCAATGAAGCTGATGGCATAGGTGCCAGGGATAATGAAGATCAAGTACCGGGATCCACTAGAACCACATCTGGACATTAACGTTCCCGTTGATGTAAACAGCGAAATCCCAGAAAAACTCCAGCACCTCGGAAGAAATTTTGGTCGAGCTTTACTAGAGTACAGAGATGTAGAACCAACACAAAGGCATTCTCTGCCAAAGATGTTCATCACGAAGGATCTGCACGCACTAACAGTGCACCTAAACGACAAGGTTTTGCTATGCATTTGAACGCAGAATTAACTGTGTTACAGGTGCAAGCTCTTGTGTGTCGATTAACTCAATATAAAAAAGGAAATACAACCAGAAAACTGATAGGCCATGTTACTATAATCATCAACCCTCGGAACATCGAGACCTTGACACCAGCAATATTGAATGAGATTATAGACTTTCAACGGCAGAGACATTTTGTCCTTACTGCTGGACTACGTCAATATCAATAACCATGTA
>JAUMHM010084238.1:0-12583 GCA_032362435.1 Melikaiella ostensackeni | reverse complement strand
AAGCATAAATTCTACTCTTCTGACTTTTTTTCTTATCTTCGGTCGCTTGGCTCAAAAATTAAAATTAAAATATTCCAATATCATTTCCCATACTTAAAAAACAAACTATGCCTCCTACCAGAAAATGTTCAGAAGAAAGCTTATGGGTCTTCCTAAAAACAACAATTTTGATATCGCAACTTTTTTTCGTATCTCACGATATTTGGCTCAGAATTTGAATTCTCGATTTTTTTTGTGAATTAAAAAATTTGTTATGACAGTCTTGTAGGACATTCAAAAAGCAACATTTTTCTGCTGCTGACCTTTTTCTCATATCGTGCATAGTTTGGCTTCAAAATTTCATTTTATTTTCTTTTTTTGAATATTGAAAATGCTCTAACTCTCATAATTTTTTTTTTATCGAAAAAAGTCTTTGGGATAAATTGTTCGATTCTTCAAGTACTACAAATAGTCATAAATTAAATTTTCAAATCTTGAAAAGAATGGACTCAAAAATTTTGAAAATGCTCTAACTTTTTGAATTTATATCCAAAATGGCTGCCTAACGAACTTGACCTTCGGTTTTCGATACTTAATGAGTGTACTAAAGGCCAATCCAATAGATTACTAGTTGCGAGAAATGCCATAAATTAACAACTGCTATTGTTTATAAAATTTAGTCAAACAATACAAATCATTTATTCATAAATTTTCCGTTACCAAATAACTCTCAAATATCGAGTCGCAACAATTATAGTCGAGAAAAACTTGTTTCCTGTAAACAAATCGCAGATTTGTGCAATTATATATAAAATTTTTTTGTGACGATCATCTGAATTGCAGCACTAATTATTCATGCTTCTTTGGTGTATATGCATTTATTTCAATCGATCCTGAATTTATACAATTAATTTTTTGCAACTTACAAATTTTTTTTCTAAAATACCACTTTTTCACTTTCCTTCTTTACACAGTTTTTTTTATAACCAAAAATGCTCTTCAATAATCCGCCTGGAAGGGACTCTGCAGAGTTTAGTCAACAATATTTCCAAAAAAATCCAGTTTACCTCACTGTGCTGAAATAAATCGAAAATAATATGCGTTTTCTGTCAAAAATTTAGTCAAAAAATATTTATAAGTTTTTTCCTGGTAAAATTTCGTCAAAATGTTTCTTTTATTTCTCATATAACACAGTATTTTATTTTACAAGTTTATACGTTTTATTAGAATCTGCAAGGGAGTGTCAAAAATATTACAAGTTAAAAAAAGTTTGTCTCAAATTGAAAAATGGTGTAACTCTCAGGATTTTCGAATTTTTAAAAAATCCTTCAGCCACAAAATATTACCCATACAGCACTACAACGTCATCAGCTTCAATTGAAATCGATTACATAGGTCATTAATTCTGATATCGTTCGTGTCATGGTTGTGAAGAAATATGCAATTAACTAAATTAAATAAAAACATATTTCTTCACCTTTTTATAAAATCTTTACTTGCACAAACCACGTCTTTTCCTTCATAGAGGTTTATTTCTGAAAATTTTACTCATGAAAAACTCGCTATGGGACTCATAGAAAAATTTTTTCAAATAGTCGACGTTTTGCATTTTTAAAATCGAAATAAAAATCGAAAATATAAATTCACGTAACTTCGTTGATGCAGTAGAATAAATTTTTAGGAAAAACAGGGGCTCATGAAGCAAGCGCGTGATATGACTATTTGCTGTATTCTGATAAGATGATTACAAGGTTATTTTCGTATACATATCTATTATATCCACTGAGAAAGTGAAAAATAAAAAAAAAATATGAGAAAAATATTTGTCAGAGTGTATTTTCTTTGATTCATACAAATTTTATTATGAAATAGACAAAAATTATGTTTCAAATACACAAACAATTTCTTGACATTATATTAAAGATACAATACCTATATTTGAATTTAACAAATTTCGTGCGAAAATTAGATTAAAATGCTGAAATTATTCGAATCATTAATCATTCATTTAATCCAAACGAAAGAAAAATTTACCGCCGTTCCAGAGGGAGCTAGTGTCATTTTTCTGGATGGCAGTCGCTCCCAGAGGGAACGTGCGGTGGTTGTTTGATCACTTTTCAATTATGTATATATTTTTATCGGAAGTTAAGTCAAAACTTTCCATACTCAGATCAAATGAATGAATTATAATTCGATTAATTTCAGCTTTTTTATTCTAATTATTGCACGAAATTCATCGAATTCAAACCTTCTTCATTATATCTTCAATATCGGGCCAAACAATTGTTTGTTTATTTAAAATATAATTTTTGTCTATTTCGAATCAAAATTTGTATAAGAAAAAAAATACATCCTTATGAATACTTTTCTCATATTTTTTACATTTTTTAATTTCTACGCCGATATACTGGATATGTGGAAACATAGCAGTAATCACCTTATCAGCATATAGCAAATAATCGTAGCACGCGCTTGCTTCATGAGCCCTTGATCCTCCTAAAAATTTATTTTATTGTATCAATAAAGTTACGTAAATTTTTATTTTCGTCACGAGTTTTCTGGTGGGGCTCAGAAATCTCGAGTATAAATAGCAGTGACCTTTTCTAACAAATTATTAGTCACGCTTACGAAATCCTTCGATAGCGAACATGAAGAATGTTACTGTAACTCTTCTGCTCACCATCGCCGTGTTCCTGCTGGATTCTGTTGGTAAGCGCATAAATATATAGAAAAAATTCGAAAAATTCGAAAAATGTGGAGAGTACTTTGTTTAGTATACTTATTTATTTTTTATTATTATTAATTTTACTATTTCTCAGAATTATAGGATCGTAATTACAATTTTAAATTATTCAAGTTATAATTTTTTTATCTTAGACTGCATCTTTGAAAGTACTTCAGCTTCTTGTTGAATAAGTCGTACATTTGTACGAACTTATAAGTAGTCGCCTTTAAACACTTTTCCATAACTGTATAATATATTATATTATATATATATATATTTTTTTATTATATTTTATTTATATTATATTATATTATATTTCTTTATATATTTTATATAATATTATATATATTATATAATAAATAATATTAAACAATATTATTTATTATATATTTCCAATTCTCCGAATTTTCAAAAGTTGTAGGCTAAAAATTACAAATTATGATATTTGAAGCAGTAGATATCATGGAAGTACTTCAAGCACCCTCGTTGAAATTTAATTTCACCATAAAGTACAAAAATATGCAATAAATTCAATAAAATAGAAATACAATTTACCGCAAAAATTTCCTAATAATTTCAGAAGTTCCGTGGAAAAAATATACTAATTATGAAAATGAATGCTACTTCCTAGTAGACGTCTTTTTTCAAATATTCTATGAATAAAAAGACCATTGAAAAAATATCTACTAGAAACTAACTTTTTTTCATTATTTAGACACATTTACAGCATTTTACAAGTAATTACATATCTTACAAGAAAATTTGATTTTCACATTCTGGTACTTTGGAATATTATTTTAATGTAAATTGTATTTTATTGTGAAAAGATATTTCTATTTTAGAATTTGAGACTTTGTCTATTTTACACACATTGACCTTGGATGTCTCACAATTTTTAACATTTTTTTGAACAATTTTGAACAATTTTGAATGTTTTGAAAATTTTTAAACAATTTTTTAATAATTTGGAACTATTAAAAAGGTTTTTCCTTGCTTTCACGTTTAATTTTATACACGTATGTTGAATTTGGAATCATACACGTGAAGATTGACATTTTTCGATTTTACAGAGCGCAAACCTAAAATGTATTCAATTTTCGTTTATCATTAAATTGTTTCGTTCTTGAAAAATGACTTGATATTTGAGAAACTAGACTTTTGAAGGATTTTATTTCACAGTTATAAGTATAAAAGCGGCTCAGAATTTTAAATTGCTTAATTTGAATTAATTATAAATATACAGGTATATTTGAGCGGCTCTGAAGAAAGTAATCTGTGCCTAAAAATCAAGTTTTGAAAAAGAAATTCCATGTAAGAATATCAGATTTCAGCATATTAAACCGTCAAAACCTCAAAATCCGATATATCATATGAATGATTGCCAAAAAGTTGACCAGTTTGGGTCACATCGTTAGATATTCATCATAAATAACATAAACTTTTTTAAAATCATTTGAACTGACTCATAATCTTTTGAACCGGTTAAATTTACTTAAATCCTTAGAGTCCCATCGAAATCTTTTAAGATATTTTTCAATCCCTAGAAATCCTCTGAAATTCCACGAAATGTTTAGACAACACTTGAAATCATGTGAAACCCCTCGAAATCTTTACAAATAACCTGAAGTCTTCTGAAATCCCTTGAAATGCTTCGTTAATTCTTAAAATCTTTCAAAATACTTTGCGGTCTCCAGAAACCTCCTGAAATCTTTTGAAATCTTTGGAAACTACTTGCCACTTTCGGAAGTTTTGTAATATCCCAAGAAATGTTTTGAAACCTTCTAAAAAAAACTTCTACAAAATCGATAAAACCTCTCCAAATCAACTGAAGTATTTTAAATTATTTTAAATCCATAAAAATCCTGTGATATTCCTTGAAATCTTTTTATAGGCCATGAAATGTCAAGAGATTCTTGGGAATTCCTTGAAATATTCTTGAATAACCTGAAATCCTTAGGAAATTTTTTAAATCTTTTAAAAGGTTTTAAAGTTACTCACAATCTTTTTGGGAGTGCTTTTGAAATTTTTAAAAATATTTTGCGATACTTTGAAAAACCCTTAAAGCTTTTCAAAACACTTTGCAATTCCTGAAAATTCTTTGAAATCGATCAAAACCTTCAAAAGTTTTGTAATATGCCCTGAAATATTTTGAAACACATTGAAAACGCTTGAAATTTTTCGAAATTTCTCAAAATCCCTCGAAATCTCCTTACAAGGAGATGACCTAAGTTGGAATTTTTTAGAAATCTTATAAATTGGTCAATTCCCTACTGAGAGTCCATTGGATGATTATTAATTTTCGAAAAAATTATTTGTCAATGGCGACACATTTTTGAAAAAAACGACTTCAAAGAAATGGTTTATGTATTGAAATGTCTATTTATTGAATTATCATGCAGAATTTGTTAAAATGATGTAAATATAACATTTTTCAACAGTTGTTTTTATACAAAACTTGCTTTTTCGACAGTTTGTCTTTTTTCCAGATACTCGTTCCCTTACTTTTTTGAAATTATTTTCTCTGGATTTAATGTATTAAAATGTTTATTTATTAAATTCTCATATAGAGTTTGGAACATTATCTACATATAATATTTTTAACACTTGTTTTTGAATCAAAATTCGCCTCGTGTTTATCTTCTTTTCTTCTAGATAATCGTTTCCTTTACTTTTTCAAATTCGTTTTCTTGTATTTAAATTTTTATTTATTGAATTCCAATGTAAATTTTTTGAAAATTGTGTGAATATAACATTTTTGAACGACTGTTTTTAATACAAAATTGGCTTTTTTGAATGTTTATCTCTTTTCATTCTAGATACTCGTTTCCCTTATTTTTTCGAAAAAAAATTTTCCAGTCTTCATGCATTAAAATGCTTATTTATCAAATTCTCATGTTAAATTTGGAAAATCGCGTTAATATGGAATTGTTCAACACTTGTTGTCAATACAAAAGTCGCTTTTTCGAATGTTTATATTATTTTTCCTAAGCACGTATTTTTTCTAGGAAAATTAGAAATTTTTGAATACACTGAAATTATAAATTACGGAAATTACATACAATTTTTCTTGAAAAAATTCGATTTCTACGCAAGCGGGTCCCCACTGGCAAAATATTGTTTTGACAAATTAATAGTCATTCAATGAACTTAGGAAGATTATGAACTTATGAAGTTTAAAAAAAAATCCCAACTCTGATTATCTCCTTGTTGTTTTGATTAAAACTCAAAGATATTCTGTAAAAATCTTTGAGAGCTTTCACAATTCGTTACAGTTAGAACTTATTTGAAATCACTTGCAATCTTTTTAAATCCCTTGAAGTCCCATAATCTCTCTATAATATCTTAAATTGTTCTAAAATTAAACGAAATCCTTCAGAATTCCTGGAAATCTTCAGAAATCTTTGAAATCTTGATATCTGACGTAAACTCAAAATTTGAATGATTACCCCCTCGGTATTAAAGTATAAACGAAAATGAATAGTTTTCTATTTAACGAAATTAATTTTTATTCTTCTATCAAAGTAGATCCTTTCAAATCTGTATTCAAAAAACAATGAAATATGTCGCGACCATAACGATCATAAGTTATACTAACAGTTTCAATCAAGTCGAAAGTTAGAATGAATTTCAATTCATTCAAAAGCCTATCAAGTTTTCAACAACAGCTAGTGTGAGATTTTCGATATGTTTTGTTACACCACTTTTTTAAATAGACAAGAAGCAAAAGCGCGCTACGCGCGCGCATGCGTCTACTTATATATTTCGAAAAAAGTGTTAATTTTGTGGATCAACAACAATAAATTTCAGAAATAGACAACGCCTATATACCCAAACGTTTAATTTTTGATCTTTCATACAATTTTTAATGAATCTATCAATATCCTGATATCGCGTGAAGCCCAAATGAGGTTGAAAATCTTATTATTTGCAGTAGGAGAAAAACTCATTTCTAGGCACCTCATAAAATTCAAATATATTTTCAAATCTAGTTAGTTATTACAGAATCGAGTATTTCTGAACTGTTGAAATTTTTCATGGTTTCAAAATACTTGTAACTAAAAAACTGGAAAAACCTCAACAATTGAAAGATTCAGGGTCTTGCTCTATTTTCATTTATTAAAACTTTTATGCTTTGTTTGCTGATGCATTTTACATTTTCATCATAAAAAAGTTTCCAACTCATCAAAAAAACTCGTAAAATAATTTATAGAGCTTCTAACAATTATTTTTAAACTATGATTTTCTCGCAGATAGAAAATGAAGATTTATAAAAATTTATAGATCTAAAGCGCTCGGGAATATTATTTATATTATGACAAAAGATTGTCATTTAAGATTTTTTTATTTCATTCTGCCATTAAAAAACGTTGAATCTTATATTTTTGCTATGTGCAACCTTAGAATTCAAATAACTTTTTTTCCGATTCATTAAGATTGATTTATAGTGGTTAATAAAATACACTAAATATCAATTCATAGGTATATGTGTAAGAGGATGACATAAATTTACTGAATTAAAAAAATCCCAAGAATTTCAAATTAGCGAAAAAAGTTCCCGAAAACAGAAAGTAACGAAAATCATTATTAACGAACATTAAACATTCCAAAATTAGAATGGAAATATCCGGGATAAGTACACAAATTTTATTTTGGATTCCTGGTGATTTTTCTCAAATAATTCAATCAATAGCTTATTAGTGAAATTTCACTAATTTATATTTAGAGAGTACAAATCAAAATCTGTTTCAAAATAGCCTAGAGCCTAGATTTCTTAATCGATTTCCATCCTGTTTCTTGGAAGTAGCCTCAAGTTAATTCCAAAGAGAATTATGGGACCCGATTATTAAATTTTTTGTTTATTGCGCTTCAGTGTTAATAAATGAAGTACAAAAAAATCTAATTCTTACAATTTCATTTTTTATCTTTCCTTGAGCAATGGGAATAAACTCGCAATCAATCAAAATCAGTACAGTAGCATCCAATATAGGAGACGAAATGATAAAATGTTAGTCATTTAAAGGTAAGAAATGAGTCGTTTTTTCATCAAAATTCTTAAAAATTTCCCTCACAGTAATGAAAAACTAGGTAACATTATTGCTCGATAACATTGATTTATTTTATAAACAAATGCACTATTTGGCGATGTGTTCAGAGAAATATATTCTGCTTTCACTAAAACTATTTCAAATTGGCCTAATAGTGATGTTCATTCAGGAAACTTGGTGCTTTTAACATATTTTTTGATTTTTACAAAAATACTATAAATAAATGGCCGATTAAGCCATTTATTCACAGAAATACATTCTGTTTTTGTTAAACGACTTTAAATTGGCTTGAAAGATTAGTGTTGTGATAAAAATCAGTCATTGCAAATATTCTTTGAATCAACAAGAATCTTTTTTCTCATTGTAGTCCGTCACCAAAAAGTCTGCAGTGGGAAATTAGCTTTATTTTTTTCAGAAAAATTTCCAGTTTTCGAACCTTATATTCTGAAGGCATTGAATATGAATCAGAATTTATATTTATTTATCGCATGCTTCACAGTCTTTCCCCTATTCCTCTGTTTGCCCCTTTTTCTCATCTTTTTTGGTTGAAAATTAAACATTTTTGGTAGATAAATCCAACTCTTTGCTTGAAAATCTATATTTTTGGTTTCAAAATCAAGCAACAAATATTGATATCCAAGATTTGACAATGGTTTTAATATTACCAATAATTCCCGGATAATTAATTTTTTTTTTGAATGATCGAGCCAGAGGGATTGGAAATAGAATTTTAGACAATCAGACTAGTCGAGAGGAATACAAAGGGGGACTTCGCCTGCGCTTTTTTATTATTTATTGGTTCTTTTATTCATTCATTATTTATCATTGCTAATTATTATTTATTGTACATCGATCATAGAACGTTTAATAGATTCATTTCATACGAACGTATAAATTTGATTCTTAAAATATTGGTGATAAACGAAAAATTAAAAACTTCAAAAATTCTTGAAGAAGAAAATTTTTGCATAGAGATAGCTATAAATATTCTCTCGAATAATATCAACTAAATATCACCTGATATTTCAAAAAATGTGGATAAATGTCATTAAAATCTAGGTTTACAATTTTTTCGCCTAACGTAATCAGAATTGGAAAAAAATTACATCTAAAACAATTTTTGAGAAAGATTTAAAATTGAAAAAAAATGTATTCTTATCTGAACCGACTCTCAAGTTAATATATAGTGGGCATTATTTAGCACTACGATTCCTCCAAATATCATGACCCTAACACAACTTCTTTTCGAGTTATCATAAAAAGAGTATGGTTGAGACAACTGAACATTTAAAAAAAAATCATTTTCGGACTCCTGAGGTCAAATTATGTCAAGATATGTCTGAAAATGAAATTCCATAATTTTCATCCTCACAAAGCTTCTTTCTTAATGACATGGTTTAATTCGAAAATAATCATAATTAAGTCTTCTAATTTTACTTCGTACATTTACAATTTTGAAAATAGATACTGTTTCAAGTGCTAAGACAATGTCAAATTAAGAGCGTTTGAAATTGAACAGTTTCTGAATTAATAATTGTAGACGTAACTTTTTTTAATATGAACTATTTTCATTAGAAGTTTAAGAAATATTGCT
The DNA here is from genome assembly GCA_032362435.1 of Melikaiella ostensackeni. Classification (NCBI taxonomy): domain Eukaryota; kingdom Metazoa; phylum Arthropoda; class Insecta; order Hymenoptera; family Cynipidae; genus Melikaiella; species Melikaiella ostensackeni. The sequence goes on along the minus strand of JAUMHM010084238.1, from coordinate 3,240 downwards.
ATTTAAAATTGATCGAAATGTGACTAGCAATATTTATGGAAACAGCTATGATCTCCAGATACGTGAAAAATGGGCATCCATGAGAATATTAAAATCACGAAAATAAGAATTTTTCCAAACATACCTCATTAACTCGAATTAACCGTTTCTCAAATTATTGAACTCGTTTCAAAAATTTTTTAGAACTCTTTAAAATTTACAAATTTGTTATTATGGATTTTCTGAATATATAATGTTTTTTACATTAAAAAATAAAAATGCAGCAACGTGCATTTTATTTAAGCGGGTTTTTTTTAGAGGAATTTAATGAATAATTTCAATTTCATTTATATCGAAGGAATTTCGAATGTTTTGTACCTATTTTAATGGCTTTCTAAGATTTTAATGGGTTTCTATGATTTCAATGGATTTTAATGGTGGTAACAAATTTCAAGAAAACTTTCTACAGGGCGCATGCTGCTAGTGTGAAATATTTTGAGTATTTAAACTTAAACGATTTGCAATTTAAGTTTGAGAACATTTGAAAGTGTGGTGTCAATTTAACATTTAAAGTATTAATAACAGTAGGGATGAAATGACAAATCTTGGAACGAAATATCTAATTACACTTAGAAGTATCACGATTTAATTATCAATGGAAGAATTTTCAGAAGAGAAAATACTTTCGATTGTGAGAACGATTCAAACATTTAAAAATTGTTTATTCAACCATTTCTTTTCTCGGACTTCTTACATCACCGTGCATGGATTTCCAGCGACCTAAGAATATTCAATTTCAGAAAGTAAGTCCTTCATTGGCAGAAATCATCTAACATTATTTAAAAACCATAACATTTCTCACAAAAAGACAGTTTCTTCTTTTCTTGATGCACCCTGATCGATTGCCTTATACGAGGCGCGCTACAATGGCACTTTTTTGATTTTCAAACAAGATAGAAACAGTTTTACTAAGAAATAGCTTCGAGAGAAAAAAGAGAATCATATTTAGAATACGTATGCAAAAAATTATACCAAAATTTTCAACCGCTTAGCTGCAAAATCCGACCCCGCAAAACTCGAGTCAAATGAAGGCCCTTGAGGAACCTTTCATTGAGATTTCAATGGTGATACAAAGTAATTTTTTCCACATCGAGTTCTTATCTTGGTCATTGGTGGCTTCATGGACAGTAAAATACACGGCGCTAAACCTAATTATAATATTAACATAAACTTGATGGTGAGAAAAACTTCTTTTGTTTCACGAGTTTGATTCCAACGAGAAGATATTCTGATATCACTTTTTTTCTGTGCAAAAACGATAAAAATCTTTTTTTTTGTTTTGTGTAGATTGTTCTTCACCAGAGGATCGAAGACCTATTGTTTATATAGTAAAAGCACCATCAGGTGAACGCGACTGGGTCTTTAGAAAAATTCCTGACAGAGGCTATGTGAAGTATCAGAGGGATCCTCTGACTGATGTGGTGACCGAAATTTTGTTGGAGAAGAACCAGGGGCGTCGAGAACCCGGCCCAAATGTCGACATGGAATATATAAATGATAGTGATTGGAAAATGCAGTTTTATGCGTTCGTTGACCGCACAAATGGAAGGTGGATAGCACTTGCCCCCAAGACTCCTCAATTCGATCGAATGTACGAAGGATATCAAGCTAGTAAAGAAGCTGCAAGAGAAAGAGCTGAGAGAGATGGAGCTGGAGCTGAACGTCGTCCTTAAAATTACTAATACATAGCCCTGCCAAGTCCCTGTCGAACAGAACGACAATAAAAAGGGACCTAATCGACAATGCGACAGTACAGCTTCTATAACACTTGGTCTTCTCTAACCGAAGTGTGCAGCAGATATTCCTTCAAGGCCATGCAATGCTTACCCGAATCTTGCCTTACGAACTTTTTTCTCTCAAGAACTCACGTTTACACAGAAACAGGTATTGAATATCCTCACACCTTACGTAAGGCACAGACTGAAACTGCTTGAGGGCAGATAAACGTAGCTGAGGCCTAACCTTGCAGCATGAGAGGGAGCAGAGAAGCAGGCGTCCGGTCTCTCTCCCTCTCATTCTCCAAGATCAGGCATCAGTTACACTTATTTCGCAGATTTTCAACTCTATATCTCATTTCCTCCACACGTGACTTGTTGAAAAAATGTCCGTGAGATAAGATTCGGTTAAGTATTACATGTCTTCAAATCTTTTCAAATGCTATCTGTACCGAATGAAAATTTCAAAATATTCTTATTCAAAATATAAACATTTATTTTCTACAGATTCTCAGGAAGAGAAAACTGAATGGTACTGAACTGGTACTTTCTGTCTGTGAGCAGGGACTTTAGTAGTTTCAAATATCACGTATTTTATGAGTGACCACAAATGAACAGCAAGGTTTATGTAAAAATTGTGTGATGTTTCTGAATAAAAGCATGACTTATTAAACGCTAGTCTTATTTGTTATATAATTTATTTAATGTTGGGTCTGTTGAAAAGAAAGAGTGAATTTTCGCCAACGTTTTGAATTTAGTGGTCCTACTGTTTACTATATTTGTTCGCAGCATGAAGTTGCCCGTGTAAAAATATTTCGTCTTGGATTTCGTCTTGATGATGGGCAAGTGAGACATATTCAAGACTTGTTTAAGACGTCTGGGAAGTCTAGCTTATGAGACGAAGCCAGACTCTATTTATCTCTTGAACCAGGAAAAAGGTTTCCATTGGCTACCTGCCCTGGCGAAAAGGGTCTTCCTCATACCGTCATAAAAGCTAATCCTCATTTATGTTTAAACAATTTTTTAAATTTATTATACAATATGCATATTGAATAAATCCATTTTATCTCACTTATTTTTACTATTACACTTGTTTGGCGAAAATTCCGAAAATGTTTTCCGTTTTTCCGTATTCCTTACGGTTTAGGAGATCCTTATAGAAAACTACAATATTAATCTTTTCGAAGCAAATTTTAGATAGATATAGTCGTGAAGACCCACAAATTCTGATTTTTTGACTTTTAAATAGCTATTTTAAAAATTAAATGAAAAATTCATTGAAAAATTTAAGTCTACATTATCTGGTCCCTTTCTTATTGGCCTTTGGCCAAGACATAACAGAAATCTTCGTACCTTGAGACAAGTTCCGATCATCTTGCTGAATGCACCTCACTGAGAGCTGTCACCATAAACCCAAGACAAAAATTTGATGTCTAGCAAGTCTGGCTTATAAGACGGAACCAGACTTCAATGTCTTGGAGACAAA
>JAUMHM010084237.1:0-12583 GCA_032362435.1 Melikaiella ostensackeni | reverse complement strand
ATGAGAAACAAACGAAGATCGCCAAGTTAGATGGCACATTGTATAAAGAGAATTGAGATCAATAAACAAATGGAGCTCGCAGCGTGGATGGGCGCACGTATGAGAATCAAAAAGAGGAAACAATTGAAAACCACACAATTACTAAATAAAAACAAACGAAGATCGCCAAGTTAGATGGCACATTGTTTAAAGAGAATTAAGATTGAGAAATAAATGAAGTTCGCAGCCTGGATGGGTGCACGTATGGAAAACAAAAATAGGAAAGAATTGAAAATCACACAATAATATGGCAAATGTACGGAAATAACGAACAAGAAGAAATGAAGATCGCAGAGTGGAATGACGCATGAACGAGTAATACTAACAAAAAACAAACGAAGGGCGCAAGATCATAAATAAAATTATATTATAAACAAACTCATGTGCGTCGCTTTCCCCACACATGCGCCGTTTAGCCCTACTTTGAGGTATTCATTATATCCCTTTTTTGCCTCAAATTTTTGATCTGACAAGAAATTGAAACCAACAAGATTAAATAAAACTGCAAATACGAGGCCATTCCCAAAGAGGATCTTCATTTTTTCCAGGTAGATTTCGATGGCCGGTGAATGAGAAATTTGGATTGAAATTAAATTCTATATATAGTAATTAAACATGATTACGCAAACTATACTTTGTATCGTATTAGGTTTTACTATGCGTGTAGATTGCGTGAATCTACAAGAAGCAGTAAATGACAAAAAAATCTTATAATCCTTATAAATTGTATAATCTTATTAATGAATGACCTAAAAAATATTGAATATGGTAACAACATTTTTAAAGTAATTGTAGTTGAAAATTTTTGTTTGACGGTAGTCATATCATTTTGTAAAAATTATGCATTTTCGTGAAACCTATAAACCTAGAGTAAAATTTCTCAAATATCATTGAAAGTGCAAAAATTTCAATGCGAAAACGATTTTTGGGAAAAATCTAGAATCGACAAGAAATTTTTCCTTCATCTCAGATTTAACTCAAAACTTGACAAATGTTAAATATTACCAGGGTCTATAATTCTTTCAAAGTTGGTGACGCTTGCTCAACCTGTTTACTATTCATTATCGAAAAAATATGGTTAACACATATAAATACAAATTATCTCAAGATATGTTAGGAAAAATGTTTCACAATCTTTATTCTGAGTGTTTGTTTTTCAAATATTTCATCTATATGTTATATGTAGTTAAGACTCGAATTTAGTGTGAAAGTAGTTTTAACTATTTTTCACTGAATACAGATTCTGACAGTAAGATATATACTAATGTGTATAGCGTAATCCACTTGGTATTGATCTTTAGTTATAAATCAAATTTGTATAAAAAGTGGAATTGTAATTTTATGCTGGCCTAGTTGTCTAAATTTCGTTCCGGAATAGAAAATTAGAAAATTGCGTCACCCAACTCTATAAAGTAAAGAATGTATAACATTTACCTAACTGATCTTTTCTTTAAACTCACAAAACTTGTTACAGATACACATAGGAACATATTTAATATTTGTAAAACATTTCAAGAAAAGAGAAAAAAAAGTATTTTTCTCGAAAAAGATGTTATCCAAGTGTTATCAGAATTTTAATTTTTTTCTACTGTTAAACTTCTCGTTTGGGAGAGCAGGGAGAAGTTTTCCTAATAGCTTGTACAGTTTTGGTTAAGCTTGATTTTGAATTTTTGCATTCTCATTTCCGTGCAGAAATGTTGATGTGGGCCCAGTCAAGTTCTGCCCAGTTCGCCCTACTTCCGGTGTAGCTTTGATCGGTTAAGTCAGCAATTGCTGACTCGGTGAACATCGATAAACTGCTAGACAAATTTTGAATCAAAATTTAAATATGAAAAAAGTTTGTGCTAAAATTCTGCCAAAATTACTCACTTCTGAGCAAAAAAAGACTCAAAGCAAAGTTTGTGCTGACATTCTGGAGAAGACTGAAAGTGATCCAAAGTTTTTGGAATATGCAATAATCATTTTTTTGATACTACCCTGAAATTAAGCGCCAGTCGAAATTTTTCTCACAAAATTTGGGTCTCTATTGTTCATATTTAACGGATAAGATCATTTTTGGTCATAACTTATGTGACCATTTTGAAAATTTCAAAAATATTCATTCATGCGCAGTCCTCGATGGACCAAAGATTTTCGATGAAAACTGAAAAAGTAATGCAGATTTTTTATTTCTTCGTATTTACCCCATATAAAAGATTTGAAGTGGTGAAAGCAAAAGAATTTTGAATTTAAAATATAAAGGATTTTCGTTAGTGCAGTCTTTTCCATTGAATGAAATAAGACATTCTGAATATTATTGCTCAGTCGAACGAACCTACACAAATAGTTTTTTTTTATAAGCCTCATCATAGTCAACGAAAAAAATAGAAACAAGGAAGAAGATTGTACTCTACAAGAATTTCATGTCATTATGTGGTGGTATGTACTTCTCCTAGAGTAGTCTTCTTTCGTTCTTTGCTTATTACACTTTGCCGAAAAATATTTATTGAAGCTAAAAGCAATCAATATCAAATACAAAGTTTGAAATTTAAGAATAAACTTCGGAATTTTGAAGTGTATCAACATCAATTCCTTTCGAATCTTGATCTTGTACGCTCATCGACTGGAGGATAGTGAGAACCCATGCCCATTCGATATACTTGGTCAGGTGCAATCTGTATTTCGTGAGGACCCCTAACCACTTGAGGTCGGTGTGGACCAGCACCCGCATCTGGTTGGTGAAGACCAATACCATCTTCCGGTTGGTGATGACTACTACTCGCTTCCGGTTGGTGATGATCATTACCCACTTCTTCAGTTCCGCGAGCTTCAACATACCATGGAGGTCTTAGAATTTGATTAGGTGGGGGAGAAGCTCCAACTATATTTCCACTACGATTTTTGTGCACCAAAAACTGTATTCGTCTTGCAGTAGCAACATATGTTTTGATATTACGCATTTCGTGTGGTCGAATATTTCTCGGTATCAAGTAAGCATTGATTATGCGGCTATGACTGTCTTGTTCCATCCCGAACAATAGGTCCGTACCTTCTACTCTAATTTGAAAGAATTGGTCCACCTCATCATCGGAATTTTCAGTAACGTCATTGAATATACGATCACTATTATCCCCTTTGCATAAAGTTGTATTTTCCACGTGAAATTCATGCGGTTCTAAACGTATGGTATATGCTGGTGTTGGGAGAATATGTGGCGGATCCGGGGGTTCATTCCTGGTCTTGACTCCAGAAATGAAACCTGAAAAAAAAGATTCATGAAGAATATGTTGGTGAGTTTAATAATTTTAAAGAATTTATCAACAGCTTTTATATGAACGTATTATTGTAAGCACACAACTTTATTCATTATTTCCCTTTCCTGCTCCCAAGTTTGTAATCTTATAAAAATTGGTTTGGAAAGAAAGCGAAATTCGTACTAAAGATTTTTAAGAATAAAATTGTCTTGAAATTGGAACTTACCAACAAGTTTGAATAAAGCCGCGAAAACGAGGATATTGTCAAAAAGGATCTTCATTTTTTTCCAGAAAGATATATCATTGATGTACGGTAACTGAGAAATTGGGAATATATTCACTCTTATATATACTAATTGAACGTGATTAGGCAAACTGTACTTTAACTCGTATTAAGATTTACAATGTATGTAGATTTTGATCGTTTTTTAAATATTTAATTTGTACGTTATCGTTAAGACCCGAATTAAATATGAAAGTAGTTTCAACCAGTTTTTACTAAGGACGGATTTCAACAATAAAATATATACTAAACTGTATTGCTTAATCCACGTGGTATTTATTTAATGGACCAATTAGAATTTTATTTACACACTTAATCTTTCTACATTCTCACAATTTATAATGGAAGGCATTGGATTTATGTGAATTTGGACCTATCCAGTTTTCATTGATTCTCGATGTTTTGAGACCCCCTAAGTCAGAAAAAATAGGTGTTACGAAAATTTCTGTCAGCCTCCCTGTCGGTCCATTGGACTGTCGGCCTGTTGTTTTCTAGTCTGACGCCGCGATAACTTCCGAAGGAATTTTCTAATCAAAATATCTTTTGTTACACATGTTTGTAGTCCGAAATGACAGGCCAAGTTTCTTTAACCAGTCTCTTGCCATCAATACTTATAGTTTAAGCTGTGGATTACTTAAAAGTAGAAGAATGATTGAGAACAAGGGATAAACATGAAAATCATGTTAAAGTATAAAATTTGCATTTTCAGTTTTGGCATCCCTATTTCTTTATAAACAATTGTCCTCCACACATCCCTATCCTAGCATACATCTTCTTCTTCTTTCAGATACATATAATTTTTCACGCAAGCTCTTGTGTTTCTATGATTTCGTATATCTTTTTGCTATAGAGTCTCATTCACACATTCCAACCATTCTTCATTCGGTCTACCTCTAGGTACGCTACCATTTACCTTACCTCAATACACTTGCTTCATTAAACATCCTTCATTCATTCCCTCAATGTGATCAAACTATCCTAAAAAATTTCTTTCACTCTTGTCAATCAGTGTTTCTTCTACACTACATTCTTTGAGAACACACCCATTACCGATTTCGTCCATTAGCATATATTTTGATAGAAAGGGTTTTAACCTGATGAAATACAATACTGCAGATCTTATTGGTTGTTCCTTTACTAGACTAAGTTTTATTGCTCAAAAACTCAATCAACTTGAATTACTTTAATTTGACTTAGGTTATATTACCATTTAAAGAAGACCTGCAATGAAAGGTCGAAACGTACGTTGGTTTTAAAATTGACAAATAAAAATATAATTCTTTGACATTCGAATCCACTGCTTTTTTATTGGATCGTATGTTCAAATTAATTCATTCTCTGAAAGAATAACTTTGTTAATATTCCGAAAAAACTCATGGGAAATTGGATACATACTAATACAAATTTTAATAATAATGGAAAATTATTCCTAAAGCCTGAAAGAACAAAATTAGAATTTCAAAGAAATTGTTTAAATTTTGAAATAAAGTAATTTACTTCGAAACATTAAAGACTTAGGACATTTATCTAATCATTTAAAATACCGTTTATCTAACATTGTTAAAGACATTTTCATTTTGACTTTCTTCAACTCACAAGATCTTTGTCTCGATAAATTAAAGTATGACAAGAGAAACAAATGTATAAAAAAGTTTGTTTCATTAAAAAAGAGAAATTTGGAGTCACAAAAAACTTTTACAGAATTAAGATTACAAAAATGTTTTAAAAATTCATCTAATATACAAATCCCAAATGAGATTGCTGAAACCTTTGCATTAGGGAATAAATATGGTGATGAGCTAAAATTGAATATTACAAAAACTGCAACTCAATTAATTTCAAACCGTAATTTTTGAAATAAATTTAATAATACAAGTAAAATCATTGAACCTATAAAAAATTTTCAAAATGAACATAAAGAGTTAGTTTCCTTAAAAGCTGACAATGGTGATATAACTGTCGCTGCAAATCTCACTGATTATACAACAACTGTTGAAAATATGTTAAGAAATGGCATTCTTTACAAAAGATTAAAACTAGTTTTGTTCCAACTCTCGAGAAAAAATGTAACGATATTGCTATCAGATGGGAAAAAATATTAATAAATGATAGCATGTCATATAGATACAAAACACATAATAGTGTTAATTCTAAAGCATATGCTCTCTCAAAAGTTCATAAACCAGATATGAAATGGCGTCTGATTACTTCTGCAGTAAGTCATAAGCACTTTCAACAATATGGAGGATTCGATTTAATTTACTATTGAAAAAAAGCAAATAATTATATTTCTTATCTCGATTTATTAATTAATAATTAATTATTAATTAATTACCCACTTCAATTAATGAATAACATCATCAAAGAAAGGAATGATGAAAAATACAATATGTAGTTCCTCTAAAAATAACAAATGGATTGATACTTACAAAAAAACTGTCATTAAAGATTCTTTACTTTATGTTGAAGGTCTTTCTGAAGGTCTTTGGTGTTCTTTAAAAAAATACAATATCAATGTTTATTTCACAAGCAACTATAAACTCAAAAGATTTTCTTTCTTTAAAAAAAAGATGAAGATAGTAAAGAAAACTTATCTGGTGTGGTATATCTTATAAAATGTAAATGTTGTAATAAAGTTTATATTAGTGAAACTGGCAGGGGACTAAAAACTCGTATTAATGAACATAAACGGGATTGTAAATTAGGCAATCAAAATACTGGTTAATCAGAAAATGTATGGTAATTTAATCATTATTTTGATTCTGAACTTAAAAATATTAAAATTTCAGCTCGAAAAAACAGTACTCATAAGGGAAGAAATAGTGAAATCTTTATAAAATTTATCAAAGCATTTCATAACAGTTTTGTCTAGTGTTATATCTAAATGGAGTATAAGAATCAAAATGTAAGTATCGACCTGACCACGTAGTCTTTCTGTACCAATCTACAATAGTTTTTTGATCTAACCTGGTTAATTGAACATCTAAAAAACAAATACTTATATATTTCTTCTTTCTATAATTTTGCGTTAATAATGGTAACTGTTGAATCTCTTTTACAAATTTGAAATTTTATCAATAGGAGCACAAGAGAAGATGTCATCGGCATATCTGTAGAAAAATTTTAGATCGTATGAATTTGTTTTCAGAACCTAATTTTCTAGGTCTTCCATAACCAGGTCCGCTGCTGCTACTAAGACAGGCGATCTCACTAGAACCCTATCAATTTATTTATAAAATTTATCATTAAATAAAAGGTACGCATTATTTAAACAAAATTCAAGTATCTCGATAAAAGTATCTTTTTCAATTCGGTGTGTTTTTCAATTTCATTCCATCTGAGTCTAGCGTAAGCAATCACTAATTCAATTGAAATATTGGTGAATAAGGATGTAACATTCAGCTACGGAAATTCGTATCCAACAAAAATCGCACTAATCTCTTTGAATTGGTCAATAAATTCGAAACTATTTTTAACAAAGGTAGAAGTTTTCTCTAAAGTTTTTCTAAAACGATTTTCTGAAAAGCTGAACAGATTGTATAAAAGAGATCCCACGAAAGATGTAACTGGTCTTAATGGTGTATTAATTTTGTGGATCGTGGGCAACCCATAAAATCTGGGTGCATGACCGTCATAGTTCATCAAGTTCACTTTACGTCTATCCTTTTCTTGATACGTCAAGATCTCGCAACTATACAGCACAGTTGGTGCAAGAACATAATTACATATTATAATTTTGACTTTATTCGTTACATTTTCATTTTTAGTAATGGCTCGTACACTGTCGATAATCTTCCTACTCTCGTTTATATGGCTGGATATCTCTGCATCTATCTTTCCGTCAGCAGTAAATAAACTTCCATGATACACGAAATCATCATGTTCTATCCTTTCTTCGTTTGAGTCGTTGTTGCACACTGTTTTCTCACACCTTATTTTAAAGACAATAACTTTTGTTTTATTCGCGTTGACGCTAAGACCCCACACTCTTCATGTTGATATCTGACCTGCTTAACATTTTCTGCAAATCATCGACTCATTCTGCCGTAAAAACTTTATCATCTGAAAACGCCAGTTCACGCTTTTTCACTGTCCCTTGGTCAACACCTTCTTTTTCTGAAAGAGTTATTCTTAGACTTTTGTCCACGTATAAATGACCGGCTCCGAAGAAAGGGGTCTAGTGGCAAAAGAATCGATTTTGAGGTTCTGCGGTTTCAGAATGCTGAAATCTTATATTTTTACATGCAATTTGTCCGAGATCGACGGATCAAAATTTCGCGAAGTTGGACAGTTGTTCAGACTCGGATTCAGCGACCCAAAGAACCTCCTTAGTGAGCATCTTCTCAAGAAAGTCCGAGTATGTACATTTTTTGAATTTTGGGTTCGCCATTTTGAATTTACAATTTGACTTAAAAATTTGGACTTAGCGACCCAAAAAAACCCTCCCTCAGCATTTTCTCAAAAGAGTCCGAGTATTGTACATTCTTCGAACTTTGGATCCGCCATTTTGGGTCAGCCATTTTGGAATTGAAAATGTTGACCTTAAGCTCGGATTCAGCTGCAAAAAAAAACCGTAAGTACAAATTGTCGGCTAGAGCTTGGTATAAACAAGAATACGATGACGGAAAATTGTTGTCAAACTTTAAACGCATTTTTCTCAAAAACTTGATTTTAGCCACTCGACCCCTTGCCTCAGAGCAGGCTACATATACATATTGAACATCCTGGAGGACAGAACGCAGCTTTGCCTAACGCCGTACAGTGGACAGTTTTGTGAAATCCTGCCTTAAAATCGTAGAACTTCAGATCAGAAAGACCTTGAGGAATAATTTTTTTTTAATGGAAGGTGGATCCTTCTCGAATATGGGCAAATCTTAGAAAAAGTGTAAGAAACATGTTTTGATCTTGAAAATCTATGTTGAACTTGGCCTTTCTGGTAAAAAAATTGTGTATTGAATACCAAGGACGCCTAGATTTTACATTTCATGTGCTACACATGTTTTTATATAGATTTTTGCATGCTGAATCCGAATCTGATATGTGAATTAATTTAGGTCAAATTCCAAAATGACGGATCCAATATGGCAGACTACAGCTGTAAAACAAAACAGATTTGTGAAAAAATGGATCCTCGGGTGTTTTTCGGGTCGCTGATTTCAAATCCAAAGTCGAAATTTGAAAATTAGAAATGGCGGATCCAATATAGCGGATCAACGTTGCAAATAAAACCGATTTGACTAAAAATTGCTACTCGGGGGGTTTTAGGGTCACTGATTTCAAATTAAAAATTTTTAAATTCGAAATGGCGTAAGAAAATTGACAAACAATACCGATTTGACTAAAAATTGCTACTCGGGGGATTTGCGGGTCGTTGATTTTAAATCCACAGTCAGAGTTTAAAAATTCCAAATGGCGGATCCAACATGGCGAACAAAGCTGTAAAACAAAAGCGATTTAAAGTCATTAATTCTTCTAACACGTGTCGTGCCAATAGAATTACAATTTTGTGATTTTTAAATAAGTAATGAAAATTTTATATTATTTCAACTTTTTTTCTTCTATTTTTATCTTATACTTATCTGAATCTTCTAAGAGTTACATCAATCCACCGTACTGATCTCCATAATGGTTCTATTTCTCTTCTCTTCGTTTTTCTTAAGCTTTTGAAAATTCGTCAAATAACTGAATCTTGTTTTGCAGAAAAAATTATTACTACAAATATATATCTTGACAAATTTCAAAAGTCACCCGATTTTGAGAAAAAATATTCAATGGATACCGCTACAACACCACATTTTTGGATTTGGACTTTGGATTAGAAATTTGCATCCCGAAAAGTCCGCGAGTAGCAACTTCAAGTTAAATCGGTTTTGTTTTAAAATTTTAATCTGCAATATTGGATCCGCCATTTCGAATTTTGAAATGTTCATTTTTTATTTTTAATCAGCGACCCGAAAAAACTGGAATATCAATTTTTTATCAAATCAGCTTTGTTTTCACAATGCTGATACGCCATATTAGATCCGTCATTCAGAATTTAGGAATTTTAACCTTGAATTTGAAAAGAACGACCCGTAAAGCTCCCGAGTTTCAATATTTAGTCAAATAAATTTTTTTTACAATTCTGGTCCGCCACATTGGACCTGCCATTTTGATTGAAATTTCAACTTTGGATTTGAAATGAACGACCAAAAAAATCCTTCTGAATAGCAATTTCTACCCAAATTGGTTTTGTTTTACAATTTCCATTCGCCATTTTTGGAAAAAATGCCACCTTCAACATATGTTTTCAAGGTCAAAACATTTTTTTACACTTGCTCTATAATTTTCCTATATTTGTTAAGGATTCATCTTCAATAAGAAAAAATGTACCCTCTAGGTCATTCTGATTTAAATTTCTACGATTTTGAGGGAGAATTTCACAAAACTCTCCACTGTGCACCCTGCTCAATATCAAACCAATCCTTTCTTCAGTTATTTCCATGACCTTACCAATAAGTATTTTGGTAAATATGTTATCCACGGTCACCTTTATCAGAGTTTTCCTTGTAAAGTGGACTGATAATCGCCTTTTTCCAGTCATTTGGAACTTCACCGTTCATAGTACACATATTCATCAACTCGCTCAGCCTCTCAGTCAAATGTCCGTCACCGCTCTTAAGCATTTCAGCAGTGATACCATCCACACTAGCAGTCTCAACATTCTTTAGATTCTTAGTTGCGGATATAATATCGCTGATATCTATTCTTATTTCGCCACTTACAACAGGATGATCTAGCGTGTCCTCTACAATGTTACAGTTGTTATGTTCCATAACTTCACCGTTATACAATTTCTTGAAAAAATCTCTCACACAGTCTTTCACTTTGTCCGTATCTCGTACCATGTTACTATCAGCAATCTTAATTCCTAATAACTTAGTGCTCGTACTTCCTTTCCTAATCTTCTTAACCAAAAATAATTTGGTTGAAAAAAGTCAAATATAAAAATAATACTTCAAAAATAATTTCTCATTTTCTGCAAAATCATTTTGCGTTTCTTATCTCCTTCTGCTTTGATTTCATCCTTGCGTTCTTTTACTATTATCTTTGCTTTTCTATTTTCACTACTATAATCATTTTCTAATCTTTTTCTCTCTTCATTGCTGAGACCTTCAATATTCAGCTTTCTTGATTACGCTACCTAGAAAGTATCAAAGTCAAGCCAGAACCGAAGGAGTTATGGTCGATTTGTGTCGTATACTGAGGAGGGCACCAGGCTGCTGCTTTCTGGTTTCCAAGATGGGAAAATACCGTTCATTGTTTCATAAATTTGATAACAAGTCTCAACCCTGAATGAAACTTGACAAGCTTAGAAATTTCCATAAATTTCCATCATACATAAAAATTTTCCCAGATTTCCAACGGTTTCAAACAATCCCAAACATTTCCATCTATTAGAAAATTTTCCACAATTTTACAGTTTTCAAAAGCCTCACAAGTTACAGAAAATTCAAAAACATTGAAAATATTAAAAAAAACGTAATATAATTAACTGAGAGAATTTATAAATGTGTTTTCTTTTTGAGTAAGACTGACTACCTAGAAAGTATTAAAGTCAAGCCAGAACCAAAGGAGTTATAGTCGGTTTGTCTTGTATACTGAGGAGGGCACCAGTCTCATGCTTTCTGGTTTTCAAGATGGGAAAATACCGTTCATTATTTCATAAATTTGATAACAAGTCTCAACCCTGAATAAAACTTGACAAGCTTAGAAACTTCTATAAATTTCCATCACACTCTAAAATTTTCCCAGATTTCCAACAGTTTCAAACATTCCCAAACGTTTCCACTAATTAACAAAACTTTCACAAGTTTTACAGTTTCCAAAGCCCCACAAGTTACAGAAAATTCGAAAACATTGAAAATATTGAAAAAGAAATGTAATAGAATCAACTGACAGAATTTTTAAATGTGTTTTTTTGTTTGAGTAAAACTGCGCGGACTAATTCGGACGACGAATTCACATTTAAACCAACATCGCACGCGCATATTAAGCTAGTATCTAAATTGTAAAATTTGTAAAACATTTTAAGAAAAGAGAAAGGAAGGCGTTTTGTTTGAAAGGAATTTTATCCAAGAGTCATCACATTTTGAATTCTTTTCTCTGAATTAACAAATTTCACTAATTACTAGTAGAATTCTGTTAACTCAATTAGAGTGAAACGAGCCACTAAAGGCTATAGGAAATTACTATTTCGCAACAGAGGTTGCGAAACTGCCCCGGAAATCTCTTGCAAAACGGGATATATACGCGGAACGCTTCCCCAACCGTTGCAAGAACAAGCCGCAGACGAAGAATTGAAAGCGACATAAAGACCAACCGCGGAAATCAGGCACCCCCGAGAGGTGATGGCGATTTCAGGACGAGGAAAAACAGTACTGTCCAGATTCCTCTTAAGCTCCAAGATCTGCCTGAAATGGATGACGCCCTTCGACCTCTGGACCACCACTTGTTCAGTTCATGACGCGGCGAGACCTTTTGCCGATTCAAATCAAAGGGTAAAGCCGATGATAGATCAAAAGACCAAACGGCGCTTGCATGAACTGAACAAGAAAATTGGCTGGGCTAGAAAGAGCGAGTCCCGTATTCAGTGTGTGATTGACTACATAACATCTGGTAAGTCTTTTACGATAAGGGTCTAAAAGTTCGCTCATATACTGAGGATCTACCATCACACATTGAAAAAGTGAAAGCTGCTGACCATCAAGCAGCACATTGTTGACAAAATACGGGTATTATCTGACGCCAGGAGGAGAATACAGAATAGGAAGTGATGGTTCAGGGAGAATCAACTGTTTCTCGCTGACCTAACGCGCCTCTTCAGCGATCCCCCTGTTTCTGTGAATAATCCGCCTACGTCCGAGGAGGTAGAGACTTTATGAAAAGAGATTTACGAAGCTCAACATGAAGACACTGAGAACATCATGCGTTTCAAGGAGCTGTGCATCAACCTCATAACATACGAGGAACAGTGTCCACCAATCAC
>JAUMHM010084236.1:0-12584 GCA_032362435.1 Melikaiella ostensackeni | reverse complement strand
TATCGCGAACGTTTGACCTTGAAAGATACGTAAATATTTTCCATAAAATAGGCATTTTCGCAACATATAGGCTAATTGTTAGTTATACAGGACGATATTGCAGGTCATAAGGAACACGTCCATTATCATAACTCATTTCCGACAAAATATGCAGATACGACTTTTGAATTTGAGACGGCAGTTTAGGAAACGCCTAC
Source organism: Melikaiella ostensackeni (assembly GCA_032362435.1). NCBI lineage: Eukaryota > Metazoa > Arthropoda > Insecta > Hymenoptera > Cynipidae > Melikaiella > Melikaiella ostensackeni. The sequence continues at coordinate 12,387 of JAUMHM010084236.1, read as the reverse complement.
ATTTTTTTTATTTTTGCGTATCTCTCACCATTTTCGAGATAAAACAACATTTATATATATATATATTTAATTTGGTAAATCTTTTTACTGGATTATTTCGGGTTGACCGAAGACCATCCTTTTTTGTAATACCAAGAAAATTTTGTCAGTTTTCGGGTATCTCTTACCATTTTCAAGATGACTCAAAATTTAAATTTTTTTCTTTTGAATTTTGAAAATATTTTTACTGGGTAAGTTTGGGTTGACCGAAGACCCAGTGGGCACAAAATTTGGCGACGTCTTTACGACATCGTTACGACATTAAAGACATCGTCAGATCATACGACGTCTTTACGATATCGTAAGGACACCTTAGCGACATGGTCATAGGATGTCGTGAAGTTTTCGTAAAGATGTCGTAACGATGTCGTGAAGACGTCGCCAAATTTTGTACCCACTGGGGACCATCTCTCTTTACCTAAACCCTGAAAATTTTGTCAGTTCTCGCATATCTCTCACCGTTTTCGAGATAAGTCAAAATTTTTCTTTTTTTCTTTTTAAAATCTTTTCATTGGGTTACTTCGGGGTAACGGAAGACCATCCCGCTTTATAAAAACCAGATAATTTGGTCAATTTTTGCGTATCTCTCACCGTTTTTGAGATAACTCAATTTTTTTTTGAATATTCAAAATATTTTTACAGGGTTATTTCGGGATAACGGAGAACCATTCCCCTTTTAAAAAAAACCCTGAAGATTTTGTCAGTTTTCGCCTATCTCTTACCGATTTCGAAATAACTCAAAATTTGGATTTTTTTCTCCTCTTTCCCCTATGTTTTGAGAAACTAATAAAAAATTTCACCTAATTTATAACTAACTCAACTTAAAAACACTTTTAATCATTTTTCATTTTGTAACTATTGCATTAATTTATTATAATTAAACAAGAAATATTGACTCTTGTTATCGACTTATCGAATCTTGCTGTCGAGTTTCGATAGCTGATCTTGCTCTCGACAACTGATTACTGATTCTACTGTGACTCTCATTAGATATAAATGGCCAACTGAATTGACCAATAGGGTTTAGTGACTATGCACGAGGTTGGCCGAAATGCATGTCTTTTTTATAATAGGATAATAGGATAAGATTTTGTAGAATGTGAACTTTATATAGAAAGTATTCTCATGGAGGTCAACTTCGTGAAAATAATCTCCTCCTTTGCAGTAATTCTAAAAAAAAATAATGTTCTATGTCTATTAGGCATCGCACATAAAAATATCTCAAATTTACTCGAAAAACCTGTTTTTTCGACTAGCGGATTCTAATAGTGGATAAAAGTTATATTTGCCCAACAGTAGTAAGCCCTCCAAATTTTTGTTCGCTTGGATAATATCTTCTGTTCTTTGTATGAATTTGAAAAATTTTTTTAAACTTTCTATGGGTCAAAAAATTGTGTTGGATTATAATAACTGTATATATATTTTCTCACTCAAACATGTAGTGCTTGAAACATAATCCAAAAAACTTGTTTTTCTCTTGCACATTTTGAGAAAGTTCTAGCTTGAGCACAAATTTTTTTTTTTTTTAACTTCTAATTTTATATTATTATTCACAACCAAAAACGGTACCTACGAAAAATGCAACATGATTTTTCAGGATTTTTTTTTAAATTTCCAAAGTTTGAATTTTCCAATCCATGCACAGAACAGAAGATATCATTCGATCGAACCAAAATTTTGAGAACTTACTGCTGTTGGGAAAATGCAACTTTCAGCCAACTAGAACCCTCTAATCGAAAGAAGGGTTTTTTTTCGGCCTACTCTACCTGTAAGCTACATCTATCCTTAAATTTTCGTAATGAATTGCTCGATAGAACATTTTTTCCTTGAGAAACAAGATATTGTGAGTTGATTGTTTAAATAAATTTTCAAATAAACTCTTAGTTTACACTACTATCAACTTTTTTCATTATGGGAATTAGGGCATCTCAAAAAACCTTGAAGTTTTTTTCCTTAATCACGCACCCCCTAAACTTGTTCCACTTGGGACCTTAAACAGCCCCAAAATAATGATAACTCTTAATTGACGTTAATTTCCGTAAAACTAACAAATGTTTTGCAGGAAATAAACTGACGGTTCCAGACGCCGATGAAAAAAACTTGACGCATTTAGAATAGAAATACTAGCTCTAGGCGTAAGAAGGTAACCTTCGTAGGAGTTGAAATATCCAGTTGTTCTTTTTCAACAAAAATTTGACGCAATTCTTTGGATATTTCAGTACCTGAATGTCTTGGTACGATATAAGAAATTGGAAAATGGTAGTATTTTTCGTCTAGTTGGGTCAAGGTTTTTATCCTCGGCGTCTGGCACCATCAGTTGTATTTCCTGCTAGAAACTCATCATTTCTACATAAATTAACTTCAATTAATAGTTTTAATCATTTTGGGACTGTTGAGATTCCCGGACCACGGTTTACATTTTTTTTGAATAAAACAAAAATACGCATTTATTTTTTCACCAAATAGAACAAGTTTATGGGGTACTCGATAAAAAAACGTTGGGTTTTTGAGGATTTCCTAATAAATATTCACACGTGATCTATAGGAAAAGAAAAGGTTGTTGTCGAAAATTTCCTAAGGTACCTCACATAGGGTCAAACAGTTTCAATTTCATGAGTATAAGACATTTTTCCTGTACTCAACTTTCACTTTCTCTATTTTAAATCAGTTTGGAATAAAAACCTTTTTTACTTTCAAAATAAATTTATGCATAATAAAATATATTATTCTTCTTCAGTTTCGACCCCTTATTTGATACATAATTAAGTTTTCGGAGTCAAAGGCCAAATGAATAGAAATTTGAATCTAAAATTGGCTACGTTTTGGACTCTGTGGTCCCTTTTCAAGCTTGTAAATATCCACTGCGTCAAACCGCCTCACAGTGGAGCGAAATCAAAAAACGAGCTTCAAAATAACTTTTAGACCGCAATTCTTGACCGACTTAGGACTTTTTTTCAGCAACGCTTGAATTTAATGCATGTGGATGTGTGGAAGATAGAAACTTTGGTTGACTTGTGAACTTAATTATTATTATAAAATTGTATTAACAAATACACAATATTATGTATTGTTTGTAAAGTTTACTTCTGCATTAAAATTATAGTATACTTGCTTTCACGGACAAGGCGATTAATATATTCTTAATATATTCTGGTCAAAAATACCTTCAAAAGCATCGAAGGTAGATTAACCTTCTACCTGGTTGACAAAATGCAAGTTCCAAAATTTTCACTAGCATGCTGTGATAGCTGAATTGTTAAAAAGCACTTCTTATGAATAGAGAAGCTGTCGGCTCAAATTCGGCTTGCGGTAAAATTTTTGGAACTTATTTTTCGCGTTTCACGCGGAATTAGTATCGAAAAAATTTACTTCATCATGGTGTCGATATAACAGACATGGGCTTATCCATAGAAGTGTCATTTTCCCAAAAAAAAGTTCCAAAACAAATCTTGAGGCACACATGTTAAACTTTTTTCCTACATTTTAAACACATATAGAGACATATTTTTTATCTTGGTCAATATCTCTGAGCGTGCGCGCAATTTGCAGAAAATACTGAAATTAACACGCCCATAAATTGAAATGAATGAATAATATTTAGTGAATTTTAGTGAACGTAAATGAATTTATAAATGAAAAATAAAAAATAATTTGTTCTGAAAAATATTTTTAACGAGTAATTTCATAGAAACAAGTAATGTTTTTTGACTATTAGCTTATTTTTTGTAATATTACAAAATATTTGAACTTTTTGAAAAAAAGTTCTGGACAAAAGTTATTCCTTTCAATGGAATGCAACCATTTTGTATAAAAAATGTTTAATTTATCCAGTAACTGTTGAAGAAAAGTCATTCATATACATATGTTTATGTTTTTTTTACAGTTTACATGATTTTTGACACACATCATTTTCCTTGCGGAGACGTTTTTTGGCTGCCGAAAGACAGCAAAATAAGTAAAAAATTTGATCATATCTTGTTGTGCGCAATTTTCACAGCTTCAACTGTTGGAGGGGACCTTTTCGCTAAAATGTTAAAGGGGACATTTTAGCCCTAAATTGGACATAACTTTTGCACCCACTGCAATATTGACTTAATCCATGGCAAACTTCTTTGGCCCAACATACTCTTTAATTTCCGTGAGCATAGAAAAGTGTGTTTCAAGGAATCATGAAGTAAAATACGATGACGGAGGGAACATTTTTCGACAAATTAAAAATTTTCGCTATTTCAATGTGTTAGTAGCACATAATTTTAGCAGCACATCTTTTTCCTTTGTATGGTGTCTGTCTGACACCTAAATCTAATAAAAAATCAAAGGATTTTTGACCTGTGTTGCTGCTTGCACATTCCACATCTGGATATGTTGGAGGGGAAATTTGAATCGTAAAAACGGTGACACGACTTTGAAATTTTTTTGTTGAGTTAGAAATCAAAGCGCATTGTCAAATCCATGAAATTTAAGAAGCCTATATGATCTACTGAACTAACATGATTATTCTCAGAATTTTCAAACATTGTGTGGAAAAGCTGTGAGTATGCAAAGCATTCAATTTGTTTCTGTAATGACTGTAAGCTTTTTTTCCTATTTGAGGGAGTTCGTTTATAAATTTTCATGCAGTATAACTTGTATTTTAAGTGTAGGTTTACATATAAAATCCTGGTGACAGAAAAATGACACTTCCCGTGGATATGCCCATATCTGTTGATCAGACGCCCTCTGAATGAAATTAGAAAATTCGATTCACCTTCCGTCGGAAGGCCGTATGACCACAGAAATCCACGTTATAATATCACACGACAGGAAAATAGGGCAATTATGTTTTGCAATTTCATCAACAAATTATATTTAAAAATGCACTGTTTCGGCATTTATAATGAGAAAGAAGTTATTTTTTCTCTTAATTCTCTTTACATTATTTGCCAGTGATATTTAGTAATAAGAATTTGTCATTCGATATTATTTGTAAATTTTATAAACAAATTACATAAACAAATGCATAGTGTCGGCATTTATGGGTAGAAGAAGATTGTGTTTTTTCTCATTGTCTTTAAATTGTACTGCTAGTGATGTTTAGTGATGAAGTTTCATTATCTGATATTATTTGTTCATTTTTGTAATAAATTATATTAACAAGGTTGCGTTGGAATTGAAATCTTCCGCCACCTTACATGTCAAATATTCCATGCCCCAAGTCCCTCAAGCAGGTGGAAACAAGCAAAAGCTCCCGAGCTCCTTATTTTAGAATAAATACTCAGGAGACAAAATCAAAACATGTCTGCGACTATTTAGTAGACTTTTGAAAATATAACGAAAAAAATTATTATATTTCACATACAAGTATGATACTCCAAAAGTGCATGCTTAGTATTGTTGAACAAATCTTAGTCCCTAAATGTCCCTATAAATATTGTTTCACGAAAAGTAAATGAACAAATGATGGCTAAACATCACTAGCAATGCAATTTAGAGACAATCAGAAAAAAACACACAATCTTCTTCTGTCCAACAATGCCTACACTGTGCATCTATTCATATAATTTGTTTAGAAAATCGAGAGAAAATATCGAATTACAAATTTACATTAGTATGCATTACTCGCAATATAATGTGGGGAGAATGAAGAGAAAAAACATTTTCTTTCTCCTTATAAGTGCCGATACTGTAAATTTGTTTACATAACTTTTTTATAAAATTAACAAATAATATCAGATGACAAATTTTCATTACTAAATATCACTGCGAACATAATTTGAACAGAAATAAGAGAAAAAACAATTTTCCTCTCAGTATAAATGCCGAAGCTGTGCATTTGTTTATATAATTTGTTTATAAAATTGACAAATAATATCGGATGACATATTTTCATGATCAACTATCACCTTGTCGATAAAAGCAAGTAATTTTTATGCTGAACAAAACTTTACAAACGAACAATCCACAATATTGGGCATTTGTTGATAGAATTTTTTAATAACAATTAAGTTCACAAGTCAACAAACTTTCTATCTTCCACACACCCTTGTGCATCAAATTCAAGCGATGCTCGTTATAGACAAAATTTGTTAAAAAAGTTAAACAGGAAAATTGAAAAAATCGACATTTTTTCGATATTTGCATTAACTTAAAAGTTTAAACAAACAAAAAATTTTAAAATCAGCTTCAACGGATCTCTTTGGAATTTAATTCCGAATTTTTCTAAAAAAAAAATCCAAAATGGGTCAAGAATTGCGGTCTAAAAGTTATTTTGAACCTCTTTTTTTATTTCTCCCCCTTTGTACGCCCGCTCGACAATAGCTTTAGCGACAAACACGAATCGTCACCCATCCAAGCGCTATCACTACACCCGTGTTCGCACTTAGCGCCCCAGAGTCCACAGAGCTACTGCCATCGGTACACTTTTTTGCTTCATAAATGATTTAATTTTACTTGTGATTTATACGTATATATCTAGTTTTCTATTCGCCACTTGTTCTATGTACCACCATGAGTTGCGTTGATTTTGAGAGTCAGTCCACAATGGGAGTCGCAAACATCGACGTTCGAACGTATGTGCGTATTTGATGTCATACGCACGTTCTTACCAACTGTTCAAGCAGTTTTGCCGTTTCGCTTTTTTCCTTGCCATGAAAACATATTTCAAGAATCCAAGTATTTCTTTATTACACAAGAGATCCCATATAACAGCAGTTTCAGGGGTTGCCTCGAACTGGCCTTCCCAGTGAGCAAAAAAATAAAGGACGTCTTTACGACATCTTTTGACATCTTTACGACGTCGCGAAGACGTCGTATGTCTGTGTCGTAAAAATGACGTAAAGACATCTTTGCGACATTAAAATGTCTTAAAGATATCTTAAAGATATCCTTACGACACGGACTTAGGAGGTCTTTGCGACGTCGTAAAAATGTCGTGAGGATATCGTAAAAACATCCTCGGTGTTTTTGCCCTTTGGGTGGCTTGTAAATCTGTACCCTCGAAACGTAAACAGTCAGGGCTGTATGAACCATTTCTAAACACTGAAAATAATAAGATGCGCTTCTATGGGAGCTCTTGTGTACATTCCTTTACAACGTTTAAAATTCTGAACAAATGTTCAAAAGTCTTCTTCTCAATATGAATTTTGAATTTAAATTTATAATATAAAATAGTTTTTAAATTTAAGTTTCAGAAAATGAATTTAAAAACAATTTAAAAAATTTTTATCCACTGCGTTGACCTTGGGACTCAACAGTCGATTTAACGAGTTAGAAAAAACACAGTTTAGTGCTATCTCCAATTCTTGTTTGTTCATTGTATCAAGTCACATTACATTCAAAATTATTGAGCTGTCCATGACCAAAGATAATGGACAGATTTGTTTAGGTCTTAAATTAAAAAAGTCAAAACTTTTGATTTTGTCAAATACTTAATTTTGAGAATTTCGCTCATGAATTTTGACTCAGCGTCCGAAAACCTTCGCGAAACTACTCTGCTTTTCTATCCACTTTCCAATTGTCGACCAGGGTTTTCATGTGACCCCAACCTCACTTATCACGTTATTTTATTAAAAAGAATCAGTAAACTTCCTAGGATCTCGTGCACTACCACAATTAAAATTTTATTTGCATATATGTGACACAGCCCATTAAACAATTAAGAAAGAGTTAAATTTTGTGAATATGCCCGTAGGATAATGTAACACTGTTCCTCGTAATTTATACTTCTTAATTTCTTCAATTCAAAACTTAAATATTTGAAATTTATGTTTGAACTGCATAATGTGTACTTTTTAAGTTTCACATAATAGCAAAATATAAACCATTTGATAATTTATATATTACATCTCGGCTTAGGTCCTAAACTTCATGAATAATAATGATAATAATAGTCATGAATGCACACGTGTAAGTAATTTAAAACACATGCCATACTTTGGGATATTTTAGGTTCAAGTTCAAGGTAAAAAATACTTCAATAAAAGTAAAGTCAGTTTAAAAAAATATAATAAAAAATCTGCTCGCTACGCGGGACCGAAAATTTTCGGATCGGATCTCGGGAGGACCGAACCCGAAACTTTCGGTCCGGAACCACCAGAGATCCGATCCGAAAATTATCGGTCCTGTCCTCCAGAGATCCGATTCGAAACACATCAGTCCGGATCTACCTATGTCAAGTCCGGTCAGGAAATTTGCATGCAAATGAGTATTAGGTCTGCTACCAATTTAAATAGTCTTCATAATTTTCAATAAATATGTAGTAGGCTTTTAGTGTTCAGGTTGCGCTGTAGAGTCCTGGGGCACCTTCGGTTACGCAGTAAAATTCGGCTGCGTTTATGGTTGCGCAGTTCAACTCTATAACACTCAAGGCTGCGCAGTGGAGTTATGTCGTACTTCCAGGTGCGCACTAGAGTTTGGTCGCATTTCCGGTTGCGCATTAAATTTATATAGGGTTAATAGTTGCGCAGTTAAACTCTATGACACTTAAGGCTTCGCAGTGGAGTTATGTCGTACTTCCGGATGCGCACTAGAGTTTTGTCGCATTTCAAGCTGCGCAGTAGACTTCTTTAGGGTTTATGGTTGTGCAGTTCAACTTTATGACACTTAATGCTGCGCTGTAGAGTTATGTCGTACTTCCAAATGCGCAATAGAGTTATGCCGCATTTACGGCTGCGTAGAACATCTCTGTGGGCTAAATGGCAGCGCAGTACAATTGAATGACACTTAAGACTGCGCAGTAGAGTAATGCCGTACTTGCAGATGCGCAGTAGAATAATTCTGCATTGTCAGCTACCTAGTAGACTTCTATAGGGTTCATGATTGCGCAGTACATTTGTATGACACTTGAGGCTGCATAGTCGAGCTATGTCGTACTTGCGCATCCACAGTAGAGTTACGTTGCATTCCTGGCTGCGCAATAGACTCGTATGGGATTTATGGTTAGGCACTTCGATTGTATGACGTTTAAAGCTGCGCAGTGAAGTTATATCGTATTTCCATATGTACAGTAGAATTATATTACATTCACGGTTGCGCAATAGACTTCTATGGGGATTATCGTTGCGCAGCGTGATTGTATGAGACTTAATGCTGCGCAGTAGGTTTATACCGTACTGCCTGATGTGCAGTATAATTTAGTTGCGTATCTTGCTGCGCAGAAGATCTTTGTAGGATTTATGGTTTCACACTAGAGATATGTCTTATTTGCAACTGTGCATTAGACACTTAGACACTTTATGTGGGCATCCGCATGAAAAGAACCCGTATGGTCGGTATGGGGTTACGTATAGGATCATATAGGGTCATATTTTTTGCCTGGTTCAAAAAAATAAATTGAGCATGGGTGGATTCGACATGAAATTTTCTAATTTTTTAAATGTTTCTGCTTACAAAGTCGTAGATTCAGTTAACGTACAGATATTCGCCTTTGAAGTGAAGTATGAGTTTCCAGACTCTCGAGGGAACTGTACCCGAACTTTCCGTCGGTAGTGCAATCTGAATCTAATGCGTGACCACATCTGTTAGGGAAGTCTACTGCGCAGTCGAATGTGCAACCTAACTCTAGTGCGCAGCCACAAATGCCACAGAAGTCTACTGCGCAGACAGAAGTGCAACTTAACTCATGTATTTATTCGGTCCAGATCTCTCAAAAACCAGGACCGAGAAATTCCGGTTCGGATCTATCACGCACAGATCCGATCCGAAAATTTTCGGTCGGGTTTACTAGAGATCCGATTCGAAAAATATCGGATCGCATCTCTCGAGGACCGAACCTAAAATTTTCGGTCCGGATCTCCTAATGCAAACTGCGGGTTCCGGATCTTTCACATCTATGCATTTTCACTGTTTAACAGAAAAGCGGTGAGTTCTATCAAAAAATGGTTAAGAGAAATTTTGTAGGTCTTCTCAAAAGCAATAATTTGTATCCTAGACTTTTTTTTGGTATCTCGCATACTTTGACCGGAAAATTGAATTTTTTATTTTCAATATAATTTTTCACGATTAAGACAAAAACTATGCATCTTATCAAAAAATGGTATGGAGCAAATTTGTAGATCTTTTTAGGCCCGAAAAAAGTGTGCCAGAACTTAATCCAATCCGATCACTCTTTCGAAAGTTATCGTGCCTACACGATACTACAGATAGACAGACAGACAGACTGGCTGACAGACTCAGACACTTGCGTAAAAAACGTTTTTTCTTACTCAGGGGGTCCTAAAACGCGGAAATTTCATGAAAACCGGCGATTTCAAATTTTACATGAAAGTAATACCTTCTCATTAGGGTGAGAATGTAAAAACATTGTATATAATATAGTATGATGGTATAGTTTTTAGCCAAATAAAAATCAATACTTAAGATGTTATCAGTTTTTTCCTATACTGGCCTAAAAATTAAAAAAATTAGGCCAGTAGAGGAAAAAAATGATAGCATCTTTAGTACTGTACATAATATTAAAATATTATTAATTTTGTGGCTTGAATTAGAACCAATCTATTCAGATTATTCCATTTTTCAAAAAGAAAAAGGTAATAATCCAAACCAAGAACACATCTCTAAAAAATTGCTAACTTCATCAAATTTGTAAATAATATTTGAGTAAAATGGATATCTTTTGGTAAATTGAGTTAACCATTAATACCTCAATTGAAAGAAATCTTAAGTATTCATAGGCAACCCTGCAGATTGGAACCAATCCTTGCTCAATGTCTCTCTTTTGAAATTTCTTGAGGATCAAAATAAAGTCTACTTTCTTATGAAAATTGTTGGTGTACTGAAAAAGGAACACCCAAAAAGTTCACAAATCAAAACTATACTTCGAGACTATACGCTTTTCCGGCTCATTAGAGACGAATGTACTATAAATACTATAACAAATACAATACAAATAACAATACAAATACTATAACAAATGTAACTATAGTTATCTTATAAATTACCCCTGATGAGGAAGTCTAAATTGGCTTCGAAACATGTTGGTCCCTAGTAGTATAGAAAAGACGGAAAAAAAGAAAAAGTGTGAAGTTGGTTTTGGTTGACCCTTTCCTTTTTCTCCGTCTTTCTTTTTTTCGTTTGTACATTTATTATACATTTGTCTCTAATGAGCCGGAAGAGCGGATAGTCTCGAAGTCTAGTTTTGATTTGTGAACTTTTTGGTTGTTCCTTTTTCAGTACACCAAAAACTTTCATAAGAATGTAGATTTTATTTCGATCTCTAAGAAATATTACTAATGCCTTATCACATGACTTATCGTATATTTTTGGGGTGAAGTTCCGAAAAGAGAGTACCTCCCATTAATTTGAAACTCAGTATACTGATGTATTTTAATGCGCTGATCACGAATATGATAGTGGAAATACTCGCAACCTTGATTCTCAAAGTCATAACTTGATAAAAGTATTAAAACTTCATGCTTCTCCCTTTTATATCAGTAAATAATGAAAGTTTACAAAAAAAGCTTTCTATAAAAGTTGTAGATCTTTCAAAAATACACCTTTTATGTTATACACATTTTTTCTTAAAAACTATTATTTTTCAAGATAAGATGGTAAATGTTGGTAAAAAATGTAAAATTCCTTGAAACGGGACTTGCGGCACTCCTGTGATTACTGATTAGTCACAGAAATTGTTTAGTTCACGCCGCTAATCCTTTCCAATATCTCATGAAAGGGCAGGAAGGCACCCCTGTGACTGGTCACAGAAATAATTTAAGTCACACCCATACCCCCTTCCAATGACCTTGGGGGGAGGCAACCCTGTGACTGTGAGACTGGCCACAGAAATAATTTAGGTCACACCCTTGCCCCTTTACAATGCCTCGTATCAGGGAGTGGGAGGGGGGAAGGTGAAAGGCTTCGCTGTGACTGGTCATAGAAATAATTTAGGTTACACCCCTATCCCTTTCCAATGTCTCGTGGGGGAGACACCGCTGTGACTGGTCACATAAATAAATTAAATCATATCACCAGTCCATTTCCATGATCATTTCGTCACCATTATCCCACATTAGGACTGTCCATTGTGTAGTATTTCTGTGATTTTTAATATTTATCGGTGGAGGCAAGGCACCCCTGTGACTGGTCACAGAAATAATTAAGTCACGCCAGTACTGCATTCCAATGTCTCGTGGGGCGAGGCTACTATGTGACTGGTCACAGAAATAATTTAAGTCACACCCATACCCCCTTCCAATGACCTTGGGGGGAGGCAACCCTGCGACTGTGAGACTGGCCACAGAAATAATTTAGGTCACACCCTTACCCCTTTACAATTCCTCGTATCAGGGAGTGGGAGGGGGGGAAGGTGAAAGGCTTCGCTGTGACTGGTCATAGAAATAATTTAGGTTACACCCCTATCCCTTTCCAATGTCT
>JAUMHM010084235.1:0-12584 GCA_032362435.1 Melikaiella ostensackeni | reverse complement strand
CGATGTTATTAGAGCCGGAAAAAGTACAAGCTCCTGGCCACCAGGAGACGCCACGAGGTATGCACATAGCGAATAGTGCCGGCCTCCAGAGAATCAATGCGCCTGGTGTTATTGGTGAGCATCGTCCTTATTTCCAAAAGGGAGAAATTTGAATTTTCGTTTAATTCCTGTTGTCGAGATTCAAATTCAATGAATCTCGTCAAGATCTTACGTGACTACGTAAGTGCTTCACTTTGGGCGTCCAAGACCACTTGACGTAAGAGTTCTACGAGATTTGGAGGTAGAGCAGGTGGATTGACAGGAGTGGGAGTAGGGGATGAAGAATTTGCACTACCGAAGTCCCGAGCACTACCGATCTCATTATGAGCTTCAGGGTTGGCAACCCTGCCACAGAGGCGGCACTAGTAGGCAAGGAATTGCATCCCTTGTAAACATAATCAACCTGGCCTTTTTTAGGTTTATCAAAGGTCTTTTCTGCGATGCCAATTTTAGCACAGGCCAGGTGGATGAGATTGCCACACTTCACACAGGCTAGCACCTCGGGACCACCTCTATAAATTACTATGTTGCATTCCGGACACGCTCCCATGATAACGTAAATGAAACGTGATAGGAATGACCGTAATGAAGCAAATTTGCACTGATTAGCAACAACTCAACGAGTTGGCGCAAAGTTAAAAGTCACAAACATATCGGTTGAAGGTACTTCTACGACATACAAATTTTGAGCACAAACAAAACTAAGCCACTCAAGGAATCACAAAAGACTGATGCGGAGCAAATCGACACGTCCGTACCCGATAACCATGACAGTTTCTTTTTCTTTTTTTTGGAAGTACACCAGATTAAAAGTGAACAAAAATAAGCAACTAAAGTGAGAGTTCAACTTAATTATATAATAAAGATACATTGGGCCGCTTGCAGTAAATGATTAAAACTGAGTAATCTTACAAACGATTAACGATGAAACAATCGATGTCTTTGATTTTGCATTTCTAAGTGCAATATTTCCTTATTCTTCTGGATGAAACTGATAAAAGCTTGCAACTAAGAATTGTTCAACTTCAATTGAAAAATATAAAAGAAGAAATGTCGCATATTAAATACAAAATCACGGGTGCGCCCCTTTCCCTACAAATGCGCCGTAAATAACATTTTGTTTTAGTTTTACATTTTCCTTGACTCGTATTGATCTTTTCTTCTATAACTCGCAGGGTACGATGATCAAATATTGGACAAAGTACTCCATCTTTCTCTATTCCAGTAATGAAATCACACACTTCCGCTCTGTTTTCAGTCATAAGGTGCTCGCCTAAGTTTTGGTTGTTCTGCTTTTTATCTAGGTAAAAAGTAGCAGCGTGACTAATAGGTGCATCTGCTGTATAACGTTTGAACAATTGTTTTACAACTGGATTCGGAGGGTCTGTAAGAAGAAATCGACAAAATTACGTTAAATTATTATTATTTAAGCGTTCATCAAATAATTTTATTGAATTAAAAACGCTTTTTCTGTTAAAGTTAATCATTTTTATAATTATAATTTTATAACCATAATTGATTTCTAAATGAAAAAGGCCGTGGCTACATGTATCGAAGTTTCGGTCCGAATAGTCGGTGTTTTTTTATACGAATAGCTGGACCTGGAAAGAGGGCTATTTGTACTGAAATTTCGATACAAATAGACACTCCCAAAAACAAACAAAACTTTGCGATTAGCCGATCATTCTTTTAATTTTCAGGAACTCCGATCTTTTGTGGGTGTTTTAAAACCGAAGATAATGAATCTTGAAAAAATACTATAAAAAACGGTGCCAAGTGAATCTTTCAACTTTCGACATTCTTTGGAATTCTTTTGAAAGATTATTTCACAAATTTTCGATATTTTTTATTCTATGGAGATTTTGATACTAATATTCAATTTGAAATCAACCTATTTTTTTGTACGTGCATAGACCTATACTGGCAGTAAAATCTAATTGAATTCTAATGCACATGTATTGAAAGCTTTTTCCACTCATGTACGATAAATTTAATGCACAATCTGCATTACAATTTAAAAACGATAATATCAAAGTATTCTCTTCTTAGCTTCCACTCTAATAATTAATTTCAGTTTAAAAAATGGTATAATTCACCCCGGATTTCCCTTTGATCAAGTTTTTTGAGTTTGTAGGTGAATTTTGTATCCTAAAATCATGTGAGAACCCTAAAATCAAATGCATTTGAAGTAAATTTTAGGTTAGGTCAAATTTTTTATTCTATCTGCATTATTCTGTGGAATTTATGTCTGCAAATATCTATGAATTATAATATGTCGAAAAGTACCCACTTTTTTGTGTTAGTAAATTGAAAATACTTGTTTAACATATAAAAAATAGGATAAAAATGATTTTTGTAAATTAATTTTCAGTTACAAATGCATGAAAATCACTTTCAGTTACCAGTACCTGAAATTTGAGTTACATTTGTAATTTAAAAGTTTTCGACTTTTCAAGAATTCTAACAGTGTATTATTTAAAAGATTCCGTTCACCCTCGAAATCACTTTCATGAACTTAGCAGCCTGGTGACTTAACGCATGCTTTATGAATAAGAATCAATAACGAAAACACGCACATACCTGTACACTAAAACCTTACAACCCCATTGTTTGATAATTTACGTCAACATACGTTATTTATTTTTAATGGATCTATAGAGAAGGAAAGTATAACCTAATTTTTACACTTTTAATTTACTTTAATTTCAATTCATCCAATACTACAGGAAGAAAATTGACATTTTGATAAATGACAATGACTGGATCATATTTTGCATTATTCAGCTATAAATTTGAATTTCTTGTTCTTTTTGCATTTCCTAAGCTTGAAACAGAAACTCACGGTGGAGCTGAACTCACTTTAATTAAGAGGTTTTACCGTATGGGATTTCTATGATTGATTATGGTTCCCTGTCATCCCGTGAAAGTTTTTCTGCCAAATTTATAATCAGCGCCTCAGCCCTTTTTGACAAGAGTCCATTTTTATATTTCGAAAGTGATGAGATGTAGAATTTGTATAAAAACTGATAGCAAGAGTTGCAACGTTGATATGTTTTTGTACATTCAAAACTATGATAGAGATCATCATTTTTCTTTTTTTTTTGAAATATCAAGTTTATCAATGTATCTACTAATTTTTTTTTTCTAGTCCTTAGTTATCAAGACCGAATTTCTGCATTCAACTTAACTTTGAGTGATCATATACAGTATATACACAGTATTATTTACAAACGTGTCTTGTGTTTCGTGCTTCAAACGTTAAAATATTAATTGTGAACAATGGAGATAGAAAGCCACCAAAAACTAATAGATTTTCATCGTATTATTTTCCAAGTTCCGTATACGATTTAACCACCCGCAGTTATTTGGGAATTTACATTAAGTCTTATTTGTGCAGAATGTCCTGCAACAAATAATAGTACTTTGGGGAATTCTACATTCATTCCCCATAGAACGCGAAAGACGCCTCAATATCGAAAAAAGTTTCCTGATCATATAAAATGATTAATGTGTAATAACCGCCTTCAAAAATTGATAAGAATAACAACAATCATTGAGAGAATGAGAATTTCGTATAATTCCCAGCATAATTCGTGAATTTTATCTGAACTGCGGTTCATTCATGTACCTAAAATACTGTAGTCTACAGAACGACTTTAATTACACTCAAAAACATGTCAATATTGTTAATCAATAAATCAGATACTATTTCGTGACTTTTTTCTCACAATATACAAATTAACAGAAATAGAAATTAATAGAAATGAAGCATCAATGTCATCAACATTAAGGTGCTGTCTATTGTGTCGAATTTTCAACCAAAAAAGATAAATTTTTTACAAATATAGTTGAATTTTCAACCGAAAAAGACGAATCTTCAATAAAACAATTGAATTCTCAACAGAAAAGGATGACTTTCTAGCAAAATTGTTAAATTTTCAACAAAATAAAAATATTGTTAAAATTCAATTCTTTCGCAGAATTAATTAATTTGGTCATACGGTCCAATAAAAAAGCAGTGGATTCAGTTGACATGAATCATATCTTTATTTGTCAATTTTAAAAACCAACGAACGTTTCGGCCTTCTATTGTAGGTCTTCTTCAAAGGTAACATAACCTAAGTCAAATTGAAGTAATCCAAAATTACAAACTAGTACAAAATTTAGAATCTTCATTAAGAGAATCGTATAAGATTTTTTTACCTGCAGTTATATTGAGAAATACAAAAACATTTCAATTTCTACTATTTCAAAAGAGACATGATTTCTGGAGTAAACCAAGAATTAGTTTTTTTTATAACGAAGAGTAGAAGAAAATAGTAATTATTGTAAATGACAAGATGGAAATTTAGTTGAGAATAGACATTATAAGCATTGCAATGAAACCTCAAATTTTAAAAGGCTTCAATATTATAAATTTAACTACATTTGAGAACTAAAACGAAGTATTGTGTTATGGGAGGACAAACATAGGCTAACGAATACATTAGAGATAAAACGAATTATACATGAAAAATCAAGAAAGGCGAATACTTAATGAATAAAGCGCGCTAAAACTGAGTTGAAATTAAAAATTGAAAAATAATTAAGTCATCGTATAACGTTTATAGACCAAACTTTCATAAATTGTTTTGATAAATTTTGTTAATATTTAACATTTCATTTTGAAAACTGATGGAAATTTCAATATATTTGTTTATGAAAATGGACTCAATGATTCTTCTCTTATGAGTATTGTTTTCTCGAGCTCAAATTTTAATATTTTTAAGTTCAAATCAAAATATTGATCATATTTCCAAGCATGTTTTGATAAGCCAGGATTTTGATTGCCTAATTCACAATCCCGTTCATGTTCATTGATACAAGTTTTTAGTCTCCTGCCAGTTTCACCAATACAAGCTTTATTACAACATTTACATTTTTTAAGATATACTACACCAGATAAGTTTTCTTTACTATCTTTATCTTTGTTTTTGAAAAAAGGAAATCTAATTAGTGTATAGTTGTTTGTGAAATAAACATTGATATTGTATTTTTTCAAAGCACACCTAAGACGTTCAGAAAGACCTTCAACATAAGGTAAAGAGACTTCAAGGTCAGTTTTTTTGTAAGTTTCAAACCATTTGCTATTTTTAGAGAAACTGTCATATATTTCATGAATTATTTCTTTGGTGATGTTATTTATTAATTGAAGTGGGTAATTATTTAGTACTAGAGTTATTTTCAGTTGATCTAAGTTTTTCTTTCCGGAATGTAATATCATTCAATTTCACACATCTGTCAATAAGACCTGTAATTAAACTAACTTTTTAACAATATATGTAAATGACAAGAATTATAATTTAGATCATCGATATTGTTGAAAATGTTTATGAATTCATCTATTCTACCGTCTCAAATTCAAAAGTCGTATCTGCATTTTGGATGAGTCACCTGTCACGTTGACAAGCTTTAGAAAAAAATCATGAACACCTTCCTTGTCGTTTGTGTTCATGAACATGTATTTTATACATTATACTGTAAAATGTTTAGTCATAAATTTAAATGGCAAGTAAGGCGTTTATTATTTATTTTTCTGACGTTTGGTAAAGTGACAGGGGACTCATCCAAAATGCAGATACGACTTTTGAATTTAGGATGGCAGTATTTCATCAGATTGTGAGAAAGCTAATTTCAGGTATTAAAATAAGACTCAGAACAAAGCAGTCTCAAGTCCTACTAAAGTGAGACCACAGGTGGGATCCCAGCGTCATTTGTTCTACATTAAAAATAGGAGAATGAAGTTATCCTCTTCAAAAACAGGACACATGAAAAGTGATACCGTGAAAAGAGAGATGTCTAGTTTTCACAGAGGAACACAAATAACTGTTGATCTAAGACAATTTTTCACAAAAGAGCATTTTTAAGTGATTCACTTATGGAATTCGTATTATATTGTATTTATTTTTGAATAAGAGAAACAGCTACACATTGAATTGAGGTAAACATTGCAGTAGAGAACAAACATCTGACCATTATTCAATTAATTAAATTACTGTCTAAAGAATTTAATGATAAGTATTCTCATACCAGTATTAAATAGTTTAAACTCATTATTCATTGCTCGGTTGACGATTATGTAAAGTCACATTCATATTTCGTATTTCAGAAGAGGAGGGGTGAGTAAAAAATCACTAAAAATAGCGTCACGTAATATGTGGACGCTCCCCAAACTATTAACGTGAAGCAACCTATGTCTTTGTTTTGCAAAAAAAAAATGTATGTACTTTTATTATAACAAGAACAATCTCTGACGTGCAGTGCAGCAAAAACCAGATATTTCCAAAAAAAGTAACGTCTGAAGACATTTCATAGAAAAGGTATTTTTCAGGACACTATAACTTCGAAATTATGAGATGAAGTGTTCATTTACCTCAATTTTTCAGAAAATTAAATCTACCATAAGATATCTCCCATAGATAAAACATATGAAGACTTGCAACTAACAATTGTGAAATTTCAATTGAAAAACGTAGAAGGAGCATATCGCGCTTTGACTACAAAATTGAGAGTGCGCCGCTTTCCCCGCATATGCGCCGCTCAGCCCCAGTTTATGGTACACTGTTAGAAACTTCTGTAGGATTTTTCAGAAACGCATGACTAAAGCTTTATGCAATAACGGTTTGTAAATATTACCAAACAGAAACGTAAATTTCAGGAACGATAAACTACATGAAACTTCAGTCACATGGTGCAGAAAGTTTTGTTACAATTTAGTAATTTTTAGATACTGTAACTTGGAATTTCGAGAAATTGAAAATTTTTTTTTATTCATTAATTCTAATATAAAATATGCAGTCTATATTTGTCCAGAAGATATAAATAGTAAGACAATATGAGTGAAGTTAATATAAACGACTAACAGGAAATCGTTTTCTTCTTGCAATTCAATACAGTGACGTAAATGATAATTACAACCTGGGCACAAACGTAGTCATTTGCAAAAGGATCGTTCGTATTGTCCTACTATATTTATATTGTTAGAAGAAATATATACTACATATTTATTTTAAAATTAATGAACTAAACTTTTCCTAATTATTTTTCGTTTTTTTCGCACACAGTACACAACATGCCGAGACACAGCGAGCCGAACACCTTCGCAATTAGACGCGTCTCTACAGGTGGACTCCTCAGCCAAACACGAGGCCACCGACGCTTCCAAAATTTTTACAGAAAGTTATTTTAAAAACAGCGGACTCCATATTCATAGTAAAATTAATCAATAAAACTTTTTGCACTTATTTTTCTTTTCTTAGGGATATACACACAGTACGCACCACGCCGAACGTTTTGCGATAGAGAAGCGAGGAGTGCGCAGGGCCCTCAGTGCACTGCTTTCAGTCGTAATAACTTATATTCTTGTTACCATTCAATAATTTTAATGAAATATTTGTGATTTTTTAGATTTCGTTCCTGAATTTTGAAAAAATGTAGTAAATTCGGTTTAAAGTTACTGAATTTCGTGTTCAGCAACCCAATTTCATAAATTTCATTTCCTTTAGTAACTTAAATATGAAAGAATTTGCCAAACATTTCTAACAATCTAATTAAGCTTATATTCTAACCATCTTCATGTATGCTGCACGAAAAATAAGATGCACTTCAGAACTCGAATGATATTTCGTTTTAGTTCGACATATTTCTTGACTCGAATCAAACGTGTCTTCAACCATTAATAATTTGCCAAACATTTCTAACAGTGTAATTGAGCTTATATTCTAACCATTTTCATGTACGCTGCACGGAAAATAAGATGCACTTCAGAACTCAAATGATATTGTGTTTCAGTTGGACATACTTCTTGACTCGAATTGAACGTGTCTTCAATAATTATTGCCCAGAAAATCGGGGTGATAAAATTTCTACATATATAATCAAGAAGATTCTCAATATGCTTTTGGTCGTACGGAAAATGATTAGCTTCATCGTCGGTCAGTAGAAAACTAGCGCGATCGTATGGGCGTTCTATCTCGTCGGGAACTATTATTAAATATTGGAAGAAGTAACACATATTTCACTATTCCAACAATAATATCACACAATCCAACTCCATGATGCTCAACACCCCAATCGTTTATTATTTGGTAATTCCTATGTTTATCTAGGTAAAAAGTAGTATACCATGGCTAATAGGATCACCTGTTACTATTAGATCGTTGGTGTACAATTTTAAGTGAACCTGTAAAAATGAAATAGGAAAGAATGTATTTTAATGCATGAAATACAAATTAGAAGAAATAAATAGGAAAAAAGATGCAGTATAGTTAGCCATCAGAAAGCAATAGCCTATCTATTCATGAATATGGAAATTGAAATATAGTTCCCGAAGATGTTTAAGGAATTGTGTAACTTCATGTACATTATGGACCATACATAAATTACTTGACAGCTTTTAGGGACAGAGGGGGAGAGGAAAAATGTAACAATATGTTACATGGGGGAGGCGGGCGTAAGTCAACACTGTTATGTAATTTTTTTCCAAATCATCACGATACAAGATTTCTAGATATTTAAAAGAATGAAGGGGATTTTATCTGATTTGATGGGACTTCACAGAATTCTCTACACTTCAAGGGATTTTACGGGATCTCGGAGGATTTTAAAGCTTTCGAAAATTTTCAAGTAATTGTAGAAGACATTAATCATTTCAAGATAGTTTATGGGATTTCAAAATATTCAAATATGGGAGATCAATCGATTATCGAAGAATTGAAAGGGATTTATAGGGGTTTAAATGAATGTTACAAGATTTAAGGAATTTGATAGGATTTTCAAAAATTACAAAGATTTTACGGGATGTACAAAATTTTACGAGGTAACAAAGGCTTAGGTTTTAGGGTGCTTTGAAAAATTCCGAAGAATTTCGAAAGATTTCAAAAGATTTTACAAATTTTGAGGATATTCAACAGGGTTTAATCAGATTTCGATTATTTTCGAAAGATTCAAAAGATTTTAAAGTATTTCAAGACATTTTCAGGGTATTCCGAAGATTTCAAAGATTTTTGTGAGATTTCCAAATATTGTATAGGATTTCAAAGATTTTGACAGATTTGAAAAATGTGAAGATTTGGCTGTAAAGATTTGAAGTGGTCTTAAAGAGAAATCCATATGATATCAAAGGATTTTAATGCATTTTCACAGTATTTAAAAGATTTTAAGGTATATCAGAAGTTTTCAAAGCACTTCGGGAGATTTTAAAAAGTTTAAGGATTTTTAGGTGATTCCAACGGATTTCTAGACAACTTTAGAGAATAAATAAAAATTCAATGTAATTTTAAAGAATTTCTACAGATTTTGAATATTTCGAAGGATTTTTTTAGATATCTAGAAAAGTTTAGGGAATATAGGAAATTAAGTTAAGTTTCAAGGGATTTTGAAGGATTTCAGTCGATTTTAAGGAATTTCACAGCCATTTGAGGTATTTTGAAGAATTTTCTAGGATTTCAACAGATTTCTATAGTTTTTAAATAATTTAAATGGATTTCGAAGATTCAAAGGAATTTCATAGGATTTCAAGGAATTCTAGGGGATTCTACAGGTTTCTAGAGAACTTTAGGGAATAAATAAAATTCAATTCAATTTCAAAGGATTTCTATAGATTTCTAATATTTCAAGAGATTCTCTTAGATGATTCAAACAGATTAAAAGAGTATTCAGAGTATATAAAGTATATAGTATATAGTATATTTCAGGGTATTTCAACGGATATTTAGAAAACTCTAGGAAATACAGGAAATTAAATAACTTTTTAAGAGATTCCAAATGATTTTAACAGATTTCGAGGGATTTCAGAGGCTTGGATTTGGAAATTATTTACACTTAACAACAATAATAATTTATTGTTGGTTTATTTGTTGCCATGTGATTCAATATTGTTATATAATTCTTTCTATCATAAAGGATACAATATAATATGTTATAGAGAAGGAAAAATATTTTCTTCCGAAGAATGCTTAACATGGGCTTTTGTTTATAAATTCCTCAATAACAGTCGTTATGGTAATGTTTATTGTAAAAAATTATTTTTCAGTTAGAAAGTACCCGAAGTCGGTATTTTGTTTATAAAATTTGTTATTAGCAATTAAAATATCTAATTATTGAAATCGAAAATTACCTCTTAAACGATGCTACAAAGCTTTAGTGGGTAATGGAAAATCTGTCTTTGAGTAAAAGAGCAAAACTAAGCATTTGTTGTTAAAATTTTCAATAACAATAATGATTGCTAATTATAGACAGTTTCCGGACACCACCTATCATTTTTCAAAATAATTCTCAGCAGTTCCAGTTGATAAAAAATTTCTTCATCACGGAAAATGACATAGTTGACAATTTGCTCATACCAATCGCCTATATAAATTAATTTCAATATTAAATGAATTATTCATGTCTTCTGAGTATATGTACCATTAATATGATACATAGCGTTTTGATTATATTATTAAAAAATAATAAAAATAGGCTGCGACAATCTTAGAAATTTAATGCTGATCATTTCATTTGGAAAACACTAAAGGTGTAGAACGCCAAAGTATGTGCATTCAAAAATGAGCATAAACTTGTTAAACATAAAGATTTGAATAAAATGTTCTTGATGGAAGTTGAAGAAGACTCGCAAAGGAGTATCTTTTATCTCTTATAATTTCTTGATTAAATTGCTTGCTAGAAAAAAAACAGCGCTCTACTCTAGCTCTCAATTCTTTCATTTCTTTAAACGATGTTTTTATGAAAGTGATCACTTCCATCATAGAAATTCGTTCTTGAAAAAAGATGCTCCTCTAAGAGAGGTCCAGCTTTTGTAAGAAGCTTTTTGCTGTGAAATAAATATTTTATTTTTCAACATGATTGTTAATTTTTTATGTTAACAATTCACTTAATCAAAAAATTGTACAGAATATTTCTCATCCTGAATCGGTTTTCTATCAGATGCTTTGTTAGAAGTTTTTTTACTAAACCTGAAATTATAAGAGGACTGTTGCATTAATTAAAAATAAATTAAAGTGCGAATATCTCAAAACTGACCCACTTTTCGGGGGGCTACCCTAATTTTTTGTAATCAGCACAACATTTTACGTAATATGCAGCAAAAAAATCCGACGGACCTAGAACGGTACACGGAATTACACCTAGCTCCTAGAGTATTACATTTGTCATCTTGCTTTGAATTATGAGTCTTTCAAACAACTATAAGCTAACGTTCATTAAATTTTCATGAATGGCAATATTGTTTTGTTGCATCAAAAACGAAGTTAATGAATCTGGAAAAGAATACTGTTATATAAAAAACGGTGTCAACTGTTTGTTTTAAAACAAAAAAAAAGACCTATTTTCCTTGAATCAACAGTAATTTTTTTGGGAATGAGGTTAACAGGATAAGAGATGACGTCAAGCATTGACGTCAGGAAATATTACATCATATTCTTTTAATTCATATTCAAGACATATCAAGACATCATGACCTCAAGGGCATCAAGAGATAATTATCTCAAATATTAACTTTCATATTCTGCAAGATTTATCGAGAAATCTAGAAAATCAAGTCCTGGGGTTTGGCGAGAACATGGAAAAAAATGTGAATCAGGATATGCACGTGTATATTGTAGGCGGAAAATGTTTTTTTTTTATTTTTGAGTAATAAAGTACGTTACGTATTACGTGTTGTAATTATTTTGATATTTGGTTTAATGCCCGAAAGAGCTGAACATTGCATACATAGATGTAAAAGTATAACATATTAAAAGTAAACCTAAATACGTATAGTACAGACAGATACATTAGGTCGCTTACAGTAGAGAACAAGAATCTGAATATTCGTGAATGGTTTTGATTATTCACTTTGATTATTGGTTCCGATAGAACATTCTTTTTTCTCAGATTTTCAAAAAAATAAGTCTACCTAAATAATATAATTTATATTGTGTTTTAATTTTACATATTTCTTGGCTCGATTAAGCGACTTTTCGTCGATTATTGCCCGTAGAATTAAGGGAGTACCCTTGGTAATAGAATTACAAATGAGAATCGTTTAATATTTGAATGACAGTTTTATTAAAATTCCCTGAAGCTCTGGTTAAAATTTTGGAAGCTTTCAGAGCTTCATAATCGGAAAATCAATGATTGAAAATAACATGTGCTCTTATGAGAAGACGCACTTTTTGTAGTATATAAAAAGACTGAAAAATGGAAAAATTCTGAAATAATTCTGAGATATATAGAATGTTTTTCCAAATCCATATCTGATTCAAAAAGTATCATTCAGAGCCTATAAGAATAGAAAAAAAATAGTTTATACCGTTAATGTATGACTGACGTCAGCGAACTGAAGATATGGCAACGTCGCATCCTCTCCACGTGCTCTAGCTTATGCACGAATTTGGAATAACACACATGCTCTTGAACGTCGTGGCTGACGTTGCTCTCTGGTAGAAGCGCGACGTTGCCAAACTTATAACTGTGACTGTGTGAGTCAATAACAAGTCGAAGCGTTCTCTCAACTGACTTGCTAC
>JAUMHM010084234.1:0-31260 GCA_032362435.1 Melikaiella ostensackeni | reverse complement strand
GACCGACTCGAGTCCGAGTAGCTCGAAGACTCGAGGCACGGTGCCTCAGACTCGAGTATCCTGGCTCGAATTTGAGCAGTCGAGAATCAAGCTTTGACTCGACTCGAGTCTCCAAGCGATTCTTTGATTCTCTCTCCTACCTCTCCTCCTACTGTCGATCTCTTTCTCCGCCTGCCTGTCAGCAGTTGGAAAGGATAGCTGATGCGCATGCTCACCCGAATAGCGTCCGACTCGCGATCCCGCATGAATAATCATTCTAATTCCATGAAATCTGTATAGATTAATAATAAAACATTAATTTTGTACATTAAAGTAAAAAATTTATAATAATCAGTGAGGGATTATATTGACCCTTAAGAACAAAATTGTAAAATAATTGTTGGTGGAATGGTTTTGACTGAAACCATTATTTATTTTTTATTTATTAAATATTTAGGTTTCATTTATTAATTATTGATCAATTATTCAATGATTCTAAATAAGTGCGGGATTTTTGGCCTCACCAAGCACTACCCATTCCTACCGGTAGGTATCCAGTTCGACTAAAATCGATTACCCCGAAATGTCATTTCAACGAAAATTCTAAAGTTTGTACACAGTGGTGAAATGTGTTTGGGAAATGACCGTTCGTGTATTGAAAAGTCAGTAAATGATGCCAAGAGTATCCAACTGGCGACGCAACATGCATAACCTGTTTATTGCCGGATTGTCGGTAAAGAAGTGAGGATGAAATTTGAAAATACAAATTAATATTAAATACTAGAAACTTGTTTAGTGAAATTGTTAAGTGAAAAAACAGTTAAGGAATACATCCCTTATTCAGGGAAGTGAACCGAAAGTTGATATTGGAAACTAGAATTTAATACTTCTGCGTCTGTGAATATTAGTGGAGAAATCTAGGGTGAAATATGTGTTTATAAATAAACATCATTCCATCAATTTGGTAACAAAAAAATGTTGAGTGTTTTCCTGAAAATATTACAAAAATAATTGTTTTTCATAAAAAAGAGTTTTAAGTGTGATAGGTGGTAAAGTTATGACTGTGTATAAAAGTTCAAAGTGCTAATTGATGTGTAGGTTATCTTTAATGAATAAATAAATTATAATTCATTTATTCCAGACGAATGAAATTCAGAATCCTAACCCTAACATATAAATGATATTCACTATGAGTGTTGTCTTTTGACAGTTTGGAGGTTAGGTTTTGTAAAGTAAATACACTTACAACATCAATATTTACCACATCACTCAAGTTTTCATTAATTGTTAAACAATTTTTGTTATTGTTTGTCATTTTGAGCAAAGATTAATTTTTAATAATCGAAAGCAAATTGAAAATTGTATTGCGAAATATTTTTCTTTATTCTTTGGTATCTTCAGTATTAACCAGCGAAGGGATTTTGTCTATCAGTGAATACACAATATTAAAGGTATCGCTTTGACATTGATTATAGCTTCTAATCGATTTTAGTTTCTAATCCATGTTTAGTTTCAGGATCAATTTCTAATCAATTTTAGTTCGTCATCAATTTTAACTTTTAGGAATAAATAAACTACAATTTACATTTAAAATTCTATCTATTATACGCATACTTTATAATCAATTTTAGTTTTTAATAGATAAACCACAATTTTCATTCCAAATTCTATCTATGTCAGGAATAATTTTCAAAATTTTCAAACTCTTGAGAGGTTTGAAATGTTCAATAAAGAACATTACCAAATAAATAATTCAATTTTGAATTCCTATCTCTCGCATGGTTTCATTTTTGAAGCAAAATTTTGGTATTATTCACAAATTAATTTGGAAAGGGGCTTGAAAAATTCAAAAGCTACTTTACAAATATTCAGTTTTCAGTGCTTATTTCGGAATTTCTCAATTATGCGGAAATTCAATTTGAAGTTCTCATATAGTAAAATAGTTATATTTCAAATATGTATTAAGGTGGTGCTTAAAAATTCAAAATTTACGTTTGCAAAACGGTGCCCCTTCAATTTTTCATCTTAAGAAAAGAAAATCACTGAAATTTTTTCAAATTTATTTTGAAAAGTTTTAAAAACTTGGCAGCACCACTAAAACTTTTTACATAAATTTCAGAACATTCCACTGAGTTTCTGTCACTGAGAGGCAAAAATTGGAGGGGTACCGTTTTGAAAAATTGAACTTTGAATATTTAAGCGTCACCCTTATATGTGTCAGCATTAAATTAGTAATTTTGATTGTTTCATTCTGACATTTTCAATTTTGATAGTGTGTCGCAAATTTAAAACGTTATTTGAGTTTTGTAGATTTGAAATTGTAGTTTTCACTTTTGAAGATATCTAATTGAAAGATAGTTAACTTTAAACACTCCCATTTTGTGTGTACGATTTTAAAAGTTTCATTTTGAATCTTCCGAATTTTTATTATCCTAGATATGAAAGTCCTTATTTCAAAAAAAAAAGAAACTTCTTTCGTTTTTAAAGCTTTAAATTTAGAATTTTGAAGGCTAAACAGGCTATTCTATAGTATTTATGAATTTAAATTTGAAACTCTATAATTGTAGATGTTTAAATTCAAAATTGGAAATTGTACAACTATTGTCATTCGTCAAAAATTAACATCAGAAAACTTATTTATTCAAGCTTTTAATTTGAAACTTTGAAAGCCTAAAATATTGCATTATGTAATGTAAACTCAAAACTATAAACTTGTGAATGTTTTAGATTTAAATTAATTACTTAACTAAGAATTGGATCTGATTTTTTTCTAACTATAAAATATAATTATTTTGAAACGATACAATTTTGGAAGATTTATAAATCTAACAAAACAGTTTTCAATTGTTTAATACATGCTTTCAATTGGAAGTTGTTTAATATTGAACGATTCCAGTTTTAAGTAATATGTTGAACTTCTCAAGCTGGAAGCTGATCAACAAGTAAGATTCCAAATTGTAATTGCAATTGATTTTAGCAATTAAATTATTTTCACTGAAAGTAATAGCAGAATTCAAGAAGGTTAAAGACTTCTTCTTTATTCCAATTTAAATCATGAAAAATAAACAACATATTAACTGAAGAAGAAACTGAAAGAATCCAAGTAGAACGTAAGATTCAATTATTTCGAAGAAAACGGTTTCCAATTACTGATTTCATTTTGTTCTACAATTTCTAAGATTTTAAATTGATCCCTGAGATTTTAATATAATTATTAATTGAACGTGATTTACAATTGTGTAATCCTAAACTTCAAATAATAAAATGAACCAAATTCAAAAACAGGAATATAAAACAAAAGCATCTCTGCGAAACATAATAACATATTACATACTGTGAGGTGCGAGTCACATATTAGGGGCCTATACATAGGCAAACACGCTAACAGGAGAGAATCACTTTCAGAAGTTGCCAAGCGTAAGGGATGTTACGCGAAACGCAAGCGCAAGTGAGTCCCACTAATAGGCGAATAGCTGGCTAGTGGGGAGAAGCATGGGGGTAAAGCCATAAAAGTCACTTGCGCAACGAAAAACGGCAGTTGTTGGGAGCTTGTCGTCTGAAGACAAGGTGGCTTGAGGAGTAACTTGTGGGCAGCGCGAAGTTGTACCTCCCTCCTCTACTAGCCCTTACTGAGAGATATTTTGAGAGCAGGCGGAAGTTACACTTCCCAACCCAGTCTACAAAAATATTCTTTCGGCGCACACTTTATTGTACGCCTAGAAATGAGCTTCCTGACACTTTCTTGGGTTATTTAAAATTGTGAGCACTTAAATGAATTGAATATATTATTTTTTGAGAAATATTGACATATTGAGTTTTAACTTGTGAGAAATAAAAGAGATTGGAGATTTATCTCAAATAGAATTAAACAAAAAGAATTATCATTCATTTATGATACTCTGGTTTAGGCACATGAAGATTTAGAGAGTCAACCCTAGAGATATTGACGAGCAGAGCAGAGTTGCACTCTGTATCATTCTCCAAGAAATATCGTAGCTTGACTTTAAAATTCAAAAAGAAAATTCTTCCTTATGAGCAGGCAGGAGTTGTACTTCTCAACCTGGTCAAGAAAGCGAGAATCGGCTTTGAGAATCGAAGACTTAAACCAGTGTTTTTAAATAGAAAAGATTTTGAAGGGACTTTAAACCCATAAATCCCAGCCCGCATTCTTGCGTTTTTCTGCAGAGACAGACTTTTAAATCTCTTTTCGCCTACCTGAAGCAGAAATTCCTTAGCTCCGGCACTTCGCGCTCGGTTTGATGTTTGCGGCCAATCCTTGTCAGCGTGACAGGTTTTAAAAGGAAAATTGTACAATCCTTGTGTTAGTATGCCAACCTTGGGATTTATTATGCAAATAATCGGAAGATAAAGTGACATTTTGTGCGAATATTGTGATTAAAGTGATTGATCCATTTTATAATTACTAAATGAAATGTCATTCGACTCACTCATGACAAATAAATCATGAACATTCTGGGTAAGTCTACTGCGTGTCAAATAAACAATTCTCGTGTTCAACCTAGTGCTGAGTTTAGAAATAAAGACTTTTTCTGTGCATATGAAAATTAATATAGTGAGTTATTACGAAAGTGTATCTAGCTTAGGGTTGCCTTGTTAAAATGTATCCTTTCGATGTATAGACAGATTGTATAGGGATAGATTTTGATAGCGCGCGACTAAGGAATAGCATTCTTGCATAGCTTTATTAATAATTAATAAGAGTGTAATCTCGGATAGAGACTTTATTGATTCGTTAAATTTTTCTACTGGCGTACATCCTTTAGATTAGGAGTACTTTGATTCGGTGTAAGATAGATCCAGGATTGTAATGTTTAATTAAAGAAAAAACAAAAGAAAAGAAAAATTAAAACTAAAGGAATAGGATAAATTATTAAAAAGATAAACTGTAGTAATTAAAGAGTTTGCGTTTAGCTTACACATTAAACTTTGGTGCAATACCATACTACATTAGATAATCAACGATTTTTGACTTTATAATAGCACTAGGGACAATATAGGTAATGAGAAATATCGTAAAAGTAGTACCAGGATTTACATTTATGCTTGTATTCTGAAATATCGTGTATGATTTTGCATTTGATTAGGTTCTTTGAATAAATGTCAAATTATATATGGCAATAAGTTTCGTTTCTCATACTTTCTGCGACCCCACACTTATTAATAATTCTACAGCGAATAGGAGAGTGCATTGGTCTCTCTATAAGTAAGTACAGTGAGTTTGCGTTATTTAATTATTCCCATAGTAAGGAGAACTCATATGTTACAATACATTACGAAAAAAAAATATTAGTGATTTTGGAAAAGCTGCGATAATGACTATTTTTCAAATCTTAATTCACTGGGTCTAGTTATTTTAACTGATAGAATTTTCTAATTTCCTTGCGAAGCTTTTAAAATTTACTCCAGTTCTTTGAAGTACATTTCCTTTATACTAGCACTTGCTCCACTCTAAAATAAACTCTTGTCCCAGACTTTGCTGCTCGCTTGTCGAGATTCTGAGAACATATTAATAATTAATTTTTGTATTCAACTTTTGCAAGAATGACGAAAAATGCAGCAAATTAAGACTTGAATCGTGGTAATTTCTGCTTATTATGTTTCAAAAAAGCAATTCCCTGAAAATCCCTCATAATCCTTTTGAATCTGTGGAAATCCCTTCAAGTGTCTAAAAATCGACTCAAATCCTTAAAATTCTGTGAAATATTTCGATACATTACGAGATCCCTTTAAATCCTCGAAATTTCTTGGAAATTAACTGACATCCTCACAAAATTCTTGGAAAATTGATACTCCATCTGAAATTGCACTGCGTATTTTCTCGAAATCTTTCAAAATCATTTGAAATATGAAACCTCTACTAATTCTTTAGAACCGTTTGAAATACCCTATAACTTTGTAATTCCTTGAAATATTCTGAAATCCTTTGTAATCTCATAAAGTCCCTGAAAAGCTTTCGAAATTTGGTTAAATTCTGTATAAATTTTGTAATTCCCATAAATACTTAGTAGTCCTTTCAAATACCTCTTAATGCCTTGAAATCTTTTGAAATCCTTCTAAATCACTGTTAAAACTAATTCTTAGTTAAGTAATTCATTCAAATCTGAAGCATCCAAAAGTTTATGGTTTCAAGTTTACATTATATAATACAATATTTTAGGCTTTCAGTATTTCTGATTAAAAGCGTGAATAAAAGAAAATCTGGTGTTAATTTTTGTCGAAAGCCAATAGTTGTGCATTGTCCAATTTTGAATTTGTTATGTTATATGAATTCGCGACATCTGAAGAAATTAGAAGACCACGTGATTGAGCCTTTGCCCCTCGCGCTGTTCCTGATAAGCTTGAAGCCAGAGAGCTCTTGAACGCCGTGTAATCCACATGTTCAGAGTACCGAATTTGTCTTATTCACTCTTTTTATCGAATTTACTTATGTACCTCGCGTATTCCATTTTTTATCAATGTTTCGCGAGTGTTTGTACGCCTTTGTGGCATATTTGTGATTACAACAAATCTGGTGGCTTTCAAAATGAAAGTTTATAGTGTTTTCACTTAAAAAAAGTTCCCAGATCTACGTACTGATTATCCAGCAAAAACTTTCCACAAGGTTCGACTTTATATAATTGAATAAAAAGAGTACGAACTAAAACAGAATTTGAATCTCCAAAACTGTAGAGTTTTAGATTCAAATTCATAGGCGCTATAGCATGGGCCAATATATTCAGATAATTCCATTTTTCAGAACAAAAAAAATAATAATAATCCAAACCAATAACACATTCCTAAAAAATTACTAACTTCCTCAAATTTTTAAAATATGTATATTTAAGTAAAATAGATGTCTTCTGATAAATTGAGTTAATCATTAACAATTTCAATTTGAAGAAATCTTAAGTATTCATAAGCAACCGTACAGATTGGAGCCAATCTTTGCTTGATGTCTCTCTTTTGAAATTTCTTAAAGATGGAAATAGAATCTATTTTCTTGAGCAAATTTTTTGTGTACTAAAAAAGAACACCCAAAAGTTTCACAATTTAAAAAAAGACTTTGAAACTACCTGTCTTTCGGCTCATTAGAGACAGATGTACAATAAATGTAGACAACAGGAGGAAAGAAGAGGGAGAAAAAAAAGAGTCAACCAAAACCATCCTCACACTCATTCTTTTCTTCATCTTTTTTATACGACTGGGTCTAACATGTTTCGAAGCCAATTTAGACATCCTCATCAGGGGTAAATAATTCAAATATATTTGCTGAATTTATTGAAATCCTCATGCAATTTTTGTTTTTTTTTTAAGTCAAAACATATTTTCCTATTGATATGAAATTTTTTTTTTTTGAAAAACCATGAAACTTGCATTCTATCAATAATTCTAAGTTTTTACTAACTGAATGGATTCTAGTTGTACTCCTATACCAGACTTTCAGTAATATCTTCCATAAAATTACATTCCGCCAAATTTTTTTTACGATCCACACTGAAAATTATTTAAACAAAAACATGATAATAAGAAAAGGTAAGATAAATTTCAAATATAACTTCCTCTGTATAATATCTAAAATTTCGTAATCCAAAGTTCGGCAAATACTTCACTACAACATTAATTGAACAAAAATTTCAATTATTTTTCAAAAATGTTTGTAAATTCTGTTAACTTTGTTTTTCTTTTCAAAGGTGGAAGCATAAATCAACTTTTTTAACATAATTTTTTTTTTCAATTATGATAAAAAATTCTTCAACGGGAAGAAATTCGAAGGAACATAAACCGCACTGAAGGAGAGCATTTCTACGACTGACTCGTCTATATAGCCACTTTAACAAGCAAAAACGTTTTATTATTATTTTTTTTTTAGAGATAATAAGCAGTCTCAAGCCCTCGTAAAAATAATCTGTTCCAAGAATTCCAATAGATTTTAGGAAATTATACAGAAAGTCTCAGCCCCAAATATCAAGATTCTGAATTTATTCCAAAGAGACAATAATAAGATAGTAAAATATTTTACCATTAAAATATGAAATATGATTCTAATTGAAAACAAATACTATATCTCAAATTATGTACATCTTCCTGGCAACATCATTATATTTATAATAAGTGCCAGGATGACATTCGAATTATATGAACAGTATATTTGGAAAAAATTCAAAAATATGGTAGACTGAAAGTATATAAAATATATTTGAAATCAAAAGTATCTGTAAAAAATCATGAGATTAGAGAAAATGTAAATAAAGTACTCAATGGTACATAATACGCGCATATTGTTAGTATGGCATCTTCCTCGTAGGCAACGATGGTATAATATATGTATATATTCAGATTATTGCATTTTTCAAAGAGAAAAAGGTAATAATCCAAATCAAAAACATATTTCTAAAAAATTACTAACTTCCTCAAATTTTTGAAAAATATTCAAGTAAAATAGATATCTTTTGGTAAACTGAGTTAATTATTAACAACGTGAATTTAAAAAAATCTTCAATATTTATAGGTAACCCTGCAGATTAAAACCAATCTTTGCTTAATGTCTCTCTTTTGAAATTTCTTAAAGATCGAAATGAAATCTATTTTCTTATGAAAATTTTTTGCGTACTGAAGAAGAACACCCAGAAAGTTCACAATTCGAAAAGAGACTTTGAGACTGCCTGCCTTTTGGCTCATTTGAGACAGATGTACAATAAATTTACACAACAGGAAGAAAAAAGAGGGAGAAAAAAGAAAGAGTCAACCAACACTACAAAATTACTAATTTAATGCTGATACATATAAGGTGGCGTTTAAAAATTCAAAGTTCAATTTTCCATAACGGCACCCCTCCAATTTTCCCAGTGACAGAAACTCACTGGCATATTCTGAAAAATTTTGAAACATTTTAAAAGCAAGTTTTTGAAACTTTCGAAGTTTTTTACATTTTGAAAGTTTCAAAAACTTCTCGGAACCACTAAAACTTTTCTAATAGATTTGAAAAAAATTCATTGATTTTCTTTTGCTAAGATATGAAAATTGGAGGGTCCACCGTTTTAAAAAATTGAATTTTGAATTTCTAAGCGCCACCCTAGTACATATTTGAAATCTATTTCACTACATAATAACTTCGAATTGAAATTCCGCATGATTAAAATATCCCATAAAAAGCATTAAAAACTGAATTATTTATTTATTTATTAAAGATAACCTTTAAATCAATTAGCACTTCAAACTTTCATACACACTCAAAACCTTACCGCCTGTCACATTCAAAACTCTTAATTATGAAGAACAATTATTTTTGGAATATTTTCAGGAAAACACTCAACATTTTTTTGTTACCAAATTAATAAAATGGTATTTATCTATAAACACATATTTCACCCTAGATTTCCTCACTCATATTCACAAACGCAGAATCATCAAATCCTAGCTGTCAATATCAACTTTCGGTTCACTTCCCTAAATAAACAATGTATTCCTTAACTGTTTTTGACTTAACAATTTCACTAAACTAGTTTTCCGTATTTAATATTATTTTTGTATTTTCAAATTTCATCCTCACTTCTTTACCGGCAATCCAGCAATAAACAGGTTATGCATGTTGCGCCGCCAATTGTATACTTTTGGCATCATTCACTGACTTCAGTACACGAACGGTCATCTTCCAAAGACATTTCACCACTGTGCACAAACTGTGGAGTTTTCGTTAAAATGACATTTCGGTGAAATCGATTTTAGTCGAGCTGGATACCTACCTTCCTACCTCCAAATGCCGGAGGTCGATCCCTCATCGAACCTCATCGATCGCTCGCAGACTCCGCGCACCCACTTTCATCCCACGCGTGGGTGGGAGATACCAAGCCTGCACATTCCCGTTGAACGATGCTGTAGCCTATCTACACCTATGTATAGCATGTTGCCTTCGTATAAGGGGCACTGCTTGGACTGCTTATAATACAGATGCATTCAACAATTGAAAAATGTATAGTAGTCAAAGTTAAATAATAAAAAATGGAATATTCTAAAATATTCAATCGCAAATTTAACTAACTTGAACAACTCAAAGATAGGCGTTCAAAATTGAGTCACTTGAATTCGAAATCTGTATATCAGTGTTGAGCAATTTCCAATTTTATTTTTAAATCTCTCGAATATAAAATTTAAAAACGTGTATTTGACCAGTATCAAACTCAGCCATTTAGAATTTGCATGAAACTTTAAAGCTAAAATATTTTCTACGCTGAATGTATACAAATTGAACATTTTTGAAAATTTGAATATTTTAGGTGCGCAAACTTGAAGTATTTTTAATTTAAGTATAAGCGCATGGAAGACTGTAGTTTTAAATTAAAATTTGAAGTATTATTATTGGGGGAGAAGCGGGTAATGCGGCACGCATATCTCATCTACTCTGGCGAAAGTTCCGGACAGGAATTCATTCCGAATGATTTCGAGCCAATCCAAAGCATTCTGAAATCTGTATCCGAACCAATCCGAATCATTTCGATCTAGTCTGAAAAAAGTTTTCAATTTCGTTTGATCCAAATCGGTTGAAACTTGATCCGCTCAATCCGATTCAATCCGAATTTCCAATCCGAATCAATTCCAACCAATCCGGACCAAATTTTCAATCCTAATCAATCCGAAATCGAATTGATACATACTGAATTTTCAATCCGAATGAATCCGAGTTCGGATTGATTCGAATTCATTCAAATCGAAAATTTGGTTC
This sequence comes from Melikaiella ostensackeni, assembly GCA_032362435.1. Lineage (NCBI taxonomy): Eukaryota > Metazoa > Arthropoda > Insecta > Hymenoptera > Cynipidae > Melikaiella > Melikaiella ostensackeni. The sequence continues at coordinate 20,561 of JAUMHM010084234.1, read as the reverse complement.
GGATTGTTTCGGATTGGAATTTTGCATTGAATTGGATCTAGTCTGATTGATTTTGTCCGATTTGGATCGAAAGAAATTCCGAATATTTTGGATTGGTTCAGATCGATTCGGATTGGTTCGAATAAAGATTTCGGAATAATTCTAAATGACTAGGAATAAATTTCTATCTGAAACTTTCGCTAGGGGACTTACCCTACCTGTTAGGTAATGCGGGGCGCACTATTTACTGTATTATTTTATTATTTCATTTATTTGAGACGCATGACATCCTTTGAAAAAGTCAGAAGATCAATATTAACAAAGTTTTAATACTTTTGAAGCAAAATGATACAAGCATCCATGATTCCTTCGCAACTGTCATAATGGATAAGCAACACCTGAAACAAACTTTTTACTTCAAAAATTGAACAATTTTGTGCGAACGTAAGTTGGTTCAAAAAAATGTGAGAAAAAATTTTGAGGTTACGCTCACATGGCCTTAAAAGCTCGTCGTTTCATAATTAGAAAGGACAAAACTTGAGGAATATCTAGATTCCAACTATTTTTAACTTTTTAAATTGGGAAGAGTTTGAAATTGTACAATTTAAATTTGAATAAACGTTGGAAATTGGGCAACATCTCTATGTTCCACGGTTCCAAAACTTATGAATCACACCTTCAATTATAGTATCTAAGTTATGCATGAAAAACATTAATTTAGATGGAATCAACAGTACCTGTATATTTGATAATAAAATTCAGAAAGGAAAATAAAATTGTGATTCAATTTTTAAATGTTTGCATACGTTCAAAAAATCTTGGAACGACACTTTTTGAAAAATACGCGACGAGAAAATATGGTTCAGCACTTTCTGAATGTTTCATTTCTTAAATCTCTTTTGTTGCATGATATTTATTATATTTAGGCTATTTATTCTATTAGTTTATTATATTATTTATTATTAAAACTTTCACCGATTATTTTTAGAACTACTTCCATGTTCGTATACACTTCTTTCATCACAACCGAATGTGCTACAGAGATGGAGGTATATGGTATACATTGGTATTATGAAACAAGGCTGCTTTCAGGCTCCTCCTGGAAGAATCCACAAAGAATTTCCACTCATCAGTCTTGTAACAACCAGGTTTCAATGTATTTATTAATCCCTCAATACCATTACAGTACTTATCTCGCATTCTCAGCATTATGTTCCAATCAAGACGCCAGAAGCTCTGTTCGATCCTTGGACAAGTCCAACTGTCGAACAAGACCATTCACCTTTTCTTGTGTAATTTTTTCTAGCTTTTTCGGAATATCATGTGGAATGTAGTTATTTTAATCTGATTCTTTCAAGCTCCTAGGTACACTTTCAGTTTCATTTTCAGATCCTTCTTCTGAATTCTCGTCGATATCCATTCGAATGAAGTCAGAAGTGATGCTCATGTTCATGGTTTCATCATTCGCCCTATCGGTTTTGGATGAATATAATGGTTTTTTGAAACATCATACATCAGCGTTTTACCTCCAGTTTCGTTTCGTTCTCTCCACATTTCCGCAACATGATATCACAAGAGCTACATATTTTCGTAGGAACCCAACCGGATTCTTGATTTACGATATCAAAGCTAAAGGAATCCTTGTAGAGATTTTTTATCTTATCATTTAAATATGTTTCGGCGGTTCTTCAGTACCTCATATCGGCCACAAATATAGCAAAAGTTATTCTCTCCCTTATCACAGTTATGATTTGGTGTTGAAGCTTTTACGCGTACACCCAACTACACTGTGCGACTTATTCTTGTTACATCAGACTCTACAGACTCTTCCCCGCAGATCTTTTCTCTCAATGTACTAAAATTTCACCAGCGCATCGTGCGTGGAGAGGCGGGTCCAAATAGTTGGGAACAAGTTTGCCCTCGGATCGGAATCCTACCCTAGTTCCCGGGGGCCCACCCTTGGCTTACCCGGTCACGGAATACACGGACGGACCAGACTCGCCCGGAGCACTAAAAATTCCAATCGCTGCAGCCACCACGCAATCATCGACCAAGGCCCGAAGGGGCTGGCTCCAGATGCCGGGTCACAACTTACACCTCGGCAGAGCAAGCTCACAGCAGCCCCTACACTAAGCCGGCGGAAAATCGGATATGGTTCGGAGCACTCCCAGTAAGCTGCAACCGTCACCAATCGTATATTTGGTCCGCGGAACGTATTTTATTTCCTTCCTGCCCTCTGCTCCCAGCGAGCATTTCTCTATCTGCCACTTGGGGATGCGCCCTGGATCAAAAGAGAGAATCTAAGAAACTCAGATGAGAGTCTTTTGCTCCGCCAGTCTGCTCTCTGGCAACACAGCACTTACTCGATACACCGAGCAAATTTCACAAAATTAGAAAAGAAATTTCGAATTTTGGTCCGCCATACTGGATCCAACAATTTAAATCTTGAAAATTTGACACTATAATGATTCAGCAACCCCAAGAACACATAGAGTAACACTTTTACCAAATTCGAAAAAAGAAAATTCGAATTTCGCGAAAAACCGGTTTATTGCGGGTGTTTTTGAGGTTGGGGATGAAAGCTAATCTGACATTTCTGACTTCGGATTTCGATTCAGCGGGTCAATATACGAATACATGAGGATACACTGCTATGGTCCGCCGGACAGACCACTTTTTTGTGGGGCTGTGTAATGATGTTAGTTCATAGGTGTTTTGTAGCATATAGTTTTTTTCTATCGAAGACCCATTTGTAGTAGGTTTATTCGCATAAGATTGCTTCAGCATTGCTAAATTAGCAATAACAACATCGTCTTGTTTTGAATTTTTTCTGCTGTTTTCATCTTATACTTACCTTAAAGTTCTAAACACTACATTAATTCACTTCACTGATGTCCATGGTGGTTCTGTCATTCTTTTCTTCGTTTTTGCCTGACCTTTTTGAAATTCATCGAATAATTCAATCTTACTTTATAGGAAAAAATATTACTACAAATATGTATATGATTTCAAATCAGCGACCCGAAAAACCTCTGAATGGGAATTTTTAGTCAAATCGGTTTCGTTTTACAACTTTGGTCCACTATATTGTATCCGCCATTGTGAATGAAAAATTTGGACTTTGGATTTGAAATCAGCGACCTGAAAACCCCCCGAGTGACAATTTTTAGTCAAATCAGTTTTGCTTTACAATGTTGGCCCGCCATTTTGGATGTAATAATTATGCCTTCGGCTTTAAAATCGGTGACCTGAAAAACTCCCGAGTATCAATATTGAGTCAAAACAGTTTTGTTCTATAATTTTGGCCACATTGGACAGGCTATTTTAATTTTTACCATTTTGACTTTGGATTTGAAATGCGCGACCTGTAAAACTCCCGAGAAGCGATTTTCATTCGAATCGGTTTCGTTTAGCAAAAGTAGTCCTCCATATTGTCTCCGCCGTTCTGAGTTTTGACCTACATTAATTTACATGCCAGATTCGGATTGGGTATGCAAAACTCTACATACGAGGGGCGTTTAAATTCAAACCTGACTCCATTTTTCACAGTTTATTTTGAGTACATGAAATTACTCTTCCACATCGTCGTTGACCGTCAATTGCATGCCTCCCATCGATTCTTTAAACTTTATATTTTTTATTCATTATTATTTATTATATATTATCTTATTATTTTTTATTATTTTTTATTTATATTTGGAAAGAATTCATATTTAATTTGAAAAAATGGATCCCTCTGAGTCACTTCGATCTAAAGTTCTACGATTTTGAAACAGAATTTCAAAGATGTTCCGCTGTGCGCCCTAGATTTTAGCTACAGATTTGCTAAAAAAATGCCAAAAAATGGCAGGTTCCGAAATGCTGCAAAAACTGAAAAAGCTGAGAAAGAACGGATTTCAGCAGACAAAGTAAGTTGTTTTTCATATAATTTGCTGAAAACGATATCTATTTAAACTTCCAGGTTCAGTGAAATAGTTGACTATTTAACTACGAAATTATTTTTGCTCCGTAAAAAGATTTCATATGCAGAACTGAGTCATGTAACGCAACGAGGTCATTATTATCATTATTGTATTTGCGTATACTATAATGGTAGCATAGAATAATTTACAACCCGAAATTTAATTAACTTTATACTCTTAGAACTTGCGCAGTACACTGTAACCGTCTCTTCGGCAATAGGATTTACACTGATCTCATAGATTTTGTATTTTCTGGTCTAGAAAACAGTTTTTCTCGTTCGGATTTTCATGATAGGATTTATAAGTTTCTCCTAGTAACCTTTTGCCGTGATCCATTTTATAATTTTCTTCATTCCTACTACGAATTCAAACCTCTTTTCCCTTGGATACTTAATTATTAGAAATACTACTGGTGTTAGCCAATATTGCCTATTCATGATAGAATATTCAATGTATCTAATATTTTATATTTATTTTTCATCATTTTCTTTTATAGTCGTCCCTAAATTTCAGGACGACTAGTCCATCCAGGGTTGGGAAAAATCAAATTCGATTAGACCAATTCCATTATAAATCATGCAGAGAGGTCCCGCTTAGCGTGTCAGAATCACTTGGCATTTGAATACATCATTGCAGAGTGAACATCAAGGGACACATATTTCACCGATTAACCAACAAATTTCATTTTTTTATTTTCTACGATCACTTGAAGATTGCAGTAGAATTCTCAAAAATGTCAGAATTTCGAGGAGAAAAATGTGCAAAAGTGGGTCACAAAAATTTCCAAAGTTTTTATATACTTTATAGAAAATTATTTTAAAAAGTAATTAAAACAACGGAAAATCTGAACTATCCATTTGATTATTTTCACGAAAAAACAGTTCATAAAATCAATTATTTACCTGATGGTAATGTTTTTAAAAATCGTTTTCGAAGTTTGTCTTTCACGCTTCTCATTGCAAAGTAGGTTACTGCTCCTGGTGAAAATATCAGAGATGAAAAAAGACTTTCTCAAGCATAATTATAAAAGCACAAACAAATATACAATATTTGAAAAGTAATTCTTAATGATCTTACGGAATAAATCGATTTGTAAAATTATACGATTAAAGAGTTTTTCTTCGTACTAAACTAGAAAATTGTGCGCGCTACACACACACTAGTATTGCCCTTCGCTTTCTGAAAAATGTATTAAAATCTTTGAATATTATATTATGAGTATTTGAATTTCAAAGTTTGTTCAAAAGAAAAAACACCAATTGTTTCTTTGAACCTCTATAACTTTTGACTCGATGTTTTTTTTAACAAACTTCAGACTTCAAATACCTATAATTTGAAAAAAAACTTTTTTTCCTGAAATGATAAAAATTTATAAAACATGTAAATAAATCCATTTTCCCTTAGTTAATAAGTTTAAGAGAGCATTCAATTGAAATTGTCTTTTCATTTCACTTTTTGATGGCCTGGCTTTCTATTATAACAGCCCATTTCAAATTTTATTTTGGTTAATGCGTTTCAAGTTACAATATATCTTTAAATATTGAGAAATACACTCAAGGGAACTTATCACGTTTTCTTCGCTTACAACTCTGTTTGTTTTTCCAATAAAACTTGTCCTTGGGGATTATGATATAGGGCTTTACGTGTATATGCGTTTTTGCGTTGTCATGGTTTTTGTTCTTCCTCATCGCTATTCGTCATAATTTGATTAATATTTTTTGCTGTACAGCCCAGAGAAATGTTATGTTTAAATTTCAGAATTTCTTTCATTAATTTTGTTAATTGAATTCGAAGTGAAATTACATTTGGAAGAAATAAAAATTTGTTTGATTTCAAATAAAGACGTTTTTTCCTTCCTTGAATTAAAGCAATTCCTTGTCAAATAAACCTTTGTTCAAATGTTTTCTCTCCATCTAAATTAGTGGAATTTCACGAATTACAGTTGAAATTCTACCAATTCAACTGTAGGAAAGTGAGCCACTAAAGACTAGAAGGAAATTCCTAATTTGATTAATTGAATCATTTTGTAACTATGTATATAATACGAGCGCTACAGTGCGCGGGAAACATCGCATTGCCAATTAATAATATACAAATATAAAACAAGATTACTATGATTCCAATTTGAAATTTCACAATTTAATCACTTAAAAAAAAAAATAATTTGAGAGGCACTGAGTTTGAAATTTTCACTTTAGAACTTTGTAGAATTCAAATCATTCAGTTTTAAATGCCTAGTTGTTGCACGGTTAAATTTTCAATGAAATTTTTAAAGAATTTCAATCAATATTCAAATATTGATTTTATTCTTAAGCTGCGAAATCAATATTCAAAAATTGCTATGAGGCAATGTAGCCAAAAAAGAAATAATATCAAATGTAGTTACTTGTAAAAATCTTGCCATAAATATAACATCAAATTTAATTCGAAGTATTCCTCGTTTATTTATATCAAAGGCTTCTATGAATGAATTAATAGCGGACTCGCGTGAGGCAGTGAGAGAATAACGTATTGCCACTCCAAAGTCAATAAAAAAATGCTCATTTATGAAATTATAAAAGTAGCGTCAGGGACGAACCCTCAAGATCCATCAACCTCACTAGTAATAACAAACATTTTACGATGAAAAACTTTATTCCAGACTATGACCAAATCCAATTGAATAGACTCAAAAAAGTATTACCAGCTTTTGATTGGGATTCATTTAATTATTTGAAGTTGTTCATTGAAAATATGTTTATAATTTCAAGCGTGTATTCACAAGCTGAAAGGCACACTTACAATTTTATTTTCCAGAATTCCAAAAGATTTAATTTTGCAAGTTATTTGTCCCAAGCGTCGATTTGTTTCACAGATTTTTAATATGAACAATTTTTTTGAGGTAATCTTGAACATAACCGAGTGTAATGGCTACTGTAGTTGGGTGGTTCAAAAAATTGACGTTTGTATTTTTGTCATGCTCCACCAAAAATTGTTCATGTCACTGAACCTGAAAAAATGACACCCTGAAATTTTGTGCAAAATCAGTTAGTAAAAAGACATGCTTCAACGTCTCTGAAATATCCCATTCTAATTATCACTAAGTGCAAAGCGTCAGTTCCGAAAATGTGGTTATAAGTTGCAAAAATTATTGGAAACACTTCAATGAATTTGTATCGGCAATAACTGTATCATTTAAACCCTCCTAAGTTTCATTTATTAGCCCTTAATTACCACTCCCTCAGTAGTGGAATGAGAGTTTTGGTATATATTGGAGTTGAATAACTTTTTTTACCATTCTTTTTCTAGATAACCACTAATCAATGTGCTGTGTATTTTTATTGCCCAACTTGTAAAATGAAGGGCATAGCATGTATAATCTGCCCCCGGCCGAATGTCTTCGACATTTTCACTCTGAGTTGCCACTAATATGAGGTTCAATTTTCCAAAAGATTGTATCTGAAAAATCGTTTTTATGAGAGTTATGGGGGTGAGTAGAAAAATCGAAAAACTTTTTTTTTTCGGAAACGGCTCGACCGATTCTGATGAGGAAAAAATATGTTATGGGTCCCAATAGAGGAATGTTCCGAAGAAATTATGGGACATCTTAGACAAGAAGAAAAGGTCAAAGAAAAATTCCAAAATTATTTCGATTTTTTGAAAATGGGAAATTCTTGAGGCACAGTTACAGTTTTTTGCCTAAAAATACCTTGAATTATGTTAAAAAATATGTGAAAGTTTGAGATCAATCGGAAAAGCTGCTCATGGTTGAAAAAATAAAAAATTTCTAGCTTACCACGTTAAATGCACGTCCGCTGATGTATAATGAGGAGTCTGCAAACTTACGCTGGCATTAGACTTGAAACACTTTGAGAATGCTTAAAAATCAGACAAAAATTGTGCCAAAAATAATCGTACCTTCTATTCATCCAATATTCTCATCTGGTGTTCTTTCATATTTCATTCATTTTGTCTCCTGAACTTGTTTCTGTGATATTCTCTTGTTTTTTCTAGCTCCTCAGACAGTTCCTCACTGAACAAAGTTTTGGTATTGAATCGGTTCCGTCTCGTCATATTTACCGGAAAACATATAAATGCTTCATAAAATATAAACCTGATAGTGTTGGAATTTGTGGGTTACTAGAGTATGTATGTGATTGTACTAGTGGGAACAGCACTGTTGGTTGCTACTCACACATCGCTGCAATCAGTTACTATTTGTCTCATGCGAGATATTTGCCTAAAATTGTCAGCTCTGCTAAAATCCTCAGTCGAATATTTTAACAACGTCACATTGTCCCTGTTATTGAAAGTGACAGTGACGAAGATTCAGAATATTGACGAATAGAAGATACCGAGGTTTGTGAGAGGCAAGGGGACTCACAATAAAGAAGCACCCAGAATCGTGAGAGGCGAGGGGATTCACAATGAGAAAGCACCCTGAATTGTGAGATGCGAGGGGGCTCACAATAAAAAAGCACCCCGAATTGCGAGAGGCGAGGGGACTCACAATTAAAAAGGGGGCTCACAATAAAAAATCACACCGAATCGTGAGAGGCGAGGTGGCAACGTACTTGTTAACGAACGCACGAGCGGATAACCACTATGAAAGTCAGGTGTACAAGTGTTCACCTGCTTTTGAAGTATCATTGGAATATTTTGAAGTACTATTGAACTATTTCAGAATAGTACGCTGGAGATTTCTAATTTTTTTAACTATGGGCAACCTCTCCGATTAATCTTAAACTTTCACATATTTTCCCACATGATTCAAGGTATTTCTAGGCAAAAAAACGGTGATTGTGCCTCAAGAATTTCCCATTTTAAAAAAGTCGAAAAAATTTTGAAATTTTTTTTTACCTTTTCTTTGTGTCTAAAATGTCCCATAATTTGTTCGAAACATCCCTTCATTGGGACCCATAACATATTTTTTCCCCATCTAAATCGGTTCAGCTGTTTCGGAGAGAAAGATGTTTCTCGATTTTTCTTCTCACCATCATGACTCCCATAAAAATGATTTTTCAGATATAATCTTCTGGGAAATTGAACCTGATATTAATACCAACTATAATCAAATGTGCTACTATTATATGACGATCAATTCGTTTATTTCGTTTTCATATAAGGATGCTTCTCTAACATAGGTTCATACAAAATTTAAGTAGCTATTATTCCAACAAAACTGAAAACGACAAATTAGGCGGCACACTTTTTAAATAAACAGTCGCATGAAATAAGAATTAATGAACCTTTGCACATTCGTTCGAAAAGTTGGACAATCTACGCAAGACTTAACGCTTACTATAAAAGGACCTGCATCACATATTCTAACTAAGAGAACGAAAAAGAAAATCGTGGACACAACAGACTTTGAGAATGCTGTAGAAATGCCTTAAATACCCACTGCAAAAGAAACTGCTGTATGTATATTTTGCCGAAAAAAATCTTGAGCCCATGTACCAATTATCTGATCCTACCTAACCGACATTATCTTTTCGCCCAACTCATTTCCAAATTAATTGAGATATTGAACTGAAAGATTGGGAAATTAAATATAAGGTACCAATAAGAACATATTGGGTCCTAAAGGTTTGTAATAACAAAAACATTATTTTCGGATTTTTTTAATAATTATAAACATTTGGGATCCAATAAACTCTCCTTGTAGCTTTTATTTGATATCCCAAACTTTCAACTGCTTTCAAGTCGGTATCTCTGTTCATGCGCACACACGGAAAAAAGTTGCTTAAAATTCAATGACTTAGTATTACAATCTTGGATACGAGAAAAAGTAAATCACAATTCACAACCTTCCGTATTCAAGAAAATAATGAATCATCATCTGAAGAGCATGTAACAATTCAACATAATTTGTAAAAGAGTGACAGAAAGTCTGTTTGCAAGTCGCTTAAAATGTAAAACGCGAGGGCTTAACAATCTCAGAGGCATAGCTCGGAAGTCTCAGCAACAGTCACTAAACATTTTTAACACGAGAGCCTTATATTCTATAAAACAGAGCTTCGAATTCTAAGTGTCAGTCTATGAAAAATCAATAAAGATTTTCCAAAGAAAGGAAATTATTTTTGAAATTATTATTATATAATCTTCATTTATTATGTTTATTCATATACAGTTTACACACACGGTCTATTAAACATATAATCGCATGCTTAAACACATTGAAGAATCGCAATCGCTGAGGATTCGAAAACTACCTAAAACTACCTAAACCTTTATGATAACAAAAATTTACATTTGTACAAAATACAGTTGATAAATATTATGAATTCTTCTGGAAATGATTCACACGGCCCTGACTCTTTACGTCATAGAAATTCCTGGAAGGGCGTCACGGCCATCGCACGCCATACCCCAGACCGACGGTATATCAAGGTTCCAGTGTACATGGGTGATTGCCAAAAAGTCGACTATTTTTAGTCCCAGATATTTTGCACATTTTCTTTGATTAATCAATTTTTTCTAAAAAATATCCCAATAAATTACTTATATCAAAGCACAGTTCAGTAAAGTTTTAACATTTTAGATGACTTCGTTTATAAAGGACAAATAAAAAACTACAGGTTTAAAATGAAAGATTGCTAAAACATATTAGCAGCATTTTTCAAATATTTGAGGTTCACAGATATCACTTATATGGGGCTAAAAATGATAATAATCAAGAAGAGCGAAGGATTTCGAAAATCGCTTCAAGGTCTGTCTCGATTCGACATTAAGTCTTGACAATTGAACAATATTTGAAATTAGAATCACTCATGAAGGTTCCTCAGCCTACTAGGTAAACAGCACAACAGACGCACACAGCGGTCCAGAAGCAACATGCGCGGTACTATAAAGAATATTCACTGTGCATTTCTAGTTTTTAGTGACTATCTACGGAATTTCGATAAGCCCGAATTCTCAATTCTTCGATCACTTATTTTCTGAATCCTCATTTCCAAAACATAAAGAAAGTCGTTCGCCATCACGTAAAATCTGATAGACTTTACACGATAATTAATCAACTATTTGTTTGAATCCCTGTTCTTTAAAATTATTAGACTGTCACTTAAAATCTAGAGAAATGTTTATTTTTTCTCAGAAAGGGTGGCTTGGTTCTTAAAATACATATTATCAGAATAAGCTGACTTTGTTCCAGTGACTCAGTTTTTGAAAATTAATTGACTTTTCTTCTACTATTTAATGAAAGTCACTGAGATCTTCATAAGCTTCTCTCTCTATCCACGAATCATAGAATAAAATTCAAGTGACCTTTTTCTGTGCATGAGCTGCACGAAAAGAAAATGTCGGTAAAGTAGGAATCAGAGAAGTGGTACAATCTTTGCTGCATCGTTTATTATAATGTGTATGTAACAAGGGTGTAATAACGTAATATTTTCTTGACAAGACAAAAAAAATCGAAAGGCAAAGGAGCAAAAGGATAGAAGAAATGTAGTGCAAGATGAGGTAATGGACGTTGCACGCAAGAGACTGAATGCTCGCAAGCAGAAAATCGAAGTTTCACTGGATTATGGGTCGAATCAAATCGTTTTTTATTTCCAGCCTGCAACAGAGAATGAAAAATTTGACAGAAAAATTAAAACATGCGAAGCAATATTTCAAGTCCAGAGACTCATTTGCAGAACTTCAAACATCAATCTCCACTATCGCAAGTAAGATTGGTATTCTTGGCAATGTAATAGCATCATTTCAAACCGGTACCTTCTAATATGTTCCTGTACTTTTCTCAGTTGAATTATTTCATATAATCTGTGTGATTTTATTTGCACAAGTGCGACGTATGTATAAGAGGAAAGGTTTGTATACATGAGGGTTGTTGGATAATTAACTTTCCACATCTCACAAAAACTCTAAAAACGCTTTAAGAAATATAGATTAAATTTATTTGTAATCTATAACAAATTTGTTAGAATTGTGGGACATTAAAAATAGTATCGAGGAATGATATCAGAGTTTTGAAAAAATTTCTAATATTCATTTTTTTCGTAATCTGCATAACATGCCCAATTTTTGAAAACGGGAAATCTCGCGCGCAGGCGCGCGCTTTTGCTTCTGCCTGATAAGCAATTTCAACGCAATGATTTCACATTTTGTTATTTGATATTCATAGGTCATTGCCAAAAAGTTGGCCATCCTAAACAGTGAGATATTCGAGAAGAAAAATCTTTCTAAACGGGCTAAAATATATATTTTTCAAAATAATTGTTACCCTACAGAGTAAGAAAACATAAAACTAAGAGATCGAGGAATGTGTTTGTAATGGGTATGCATTTTAAAGAGAAATAGTCCCGGATAAAGTTCCGAATAGCCCTTACCTCCGATTTTTTTTAAATCCTGTATACTCATGTATTTTGATACGCTGATTACGAAAAGCATAGTGAAAATTGGCGCAAATTTGATTTTCATGGAAAAACCATAGAAAACTTATAAAAATCGTGGGTTTTTACGTTTATCTCGCGAACCATTTAAAATTTAAAAAAATAATATTTATAAAAGTTGTAGACCTAGTCAAAATACACATTTTATGTTAAGTCCGATTTTTCCGTACGAGTAAAGTTTTTCGAGGTATTTGATTATAAAGATGAAACTTTCATACCTATCCCCTGCCGAAAACGTAAGTATTCCTGTGACCAATCACTGCAGTGATATATTTTTTCACTCAATTTTTCTCACGTCTCCCCACGAGATTTTAGAAAGGGGTAGGGGTTTTACCAACCTTATTTCTGTGGCTAGACGAAGGGGTGCCTTTTCGCCTCCCACGAAAAGTTGGAAAGGTGAAGTGGTTCGACCAACATTATTTCTGTGCCCAGACAAAGGGGTGCCTTTCCGCCCCCCACGAAAAATTGAAAAGGGGAAAAGGTTTGACCAACATCATTTCTATGGATAGACAAAGTGGTGCCTTTCCGCCCCCACGAAAAGTTGGAAAGGGGTTTGACCGACATTATTTCTGTGGATAGACAAAAGGGTGCCTTTATGCCCCCTCCCCCGAGAAGCTGGAGAGGATAAGGGGTTCGACCAACATTATTTCTGTGGGCAGACAAAGGGGTGCCTTTCCGCATCATAGTTGATGCAACTGATGATTTCCATAGTTTTTACCATGAAAATCAAATTTGCGCCAATTTGCACTACTATTTTCCTAATCACCGCGTCAAAATATGTGCGTATGCGGAGTTTCAAAAAAATCGAAGGTAAAAAGATACATACGTTTTCGGCAGGGCTAGGCATTGAATTTCCATCTTTATCATTAAATATCTCGAAAAATTTCACTCGTACAAAAAAATGGATAGAGAATAAAATGTGTATTTTGACTAAGTCTACAACTTTTGTCGACATTATTTCATGAAATTTCAATCGTTTTCGAGATAAACGGGAAAAACCATGATTTTTATGGGTTTTTTTATGATTTTCGCCACGAAAATCAGATTCACGCCAATTTTTACTGTGATTTTCGTAATCAGCGTGTCAAAATACATAAATATACAGAGTTTCAGAAAAATCGGAGTTAAGGGCTGTTCGAAACTACACCCATAGTCCCTACCTTAGATGGCATTATGCGACATACGTCCATGACAAAAAAATAAGAAATTCAAAAATGTTTTCAAAATACATATATACAATTAAGAAAAATTGGTCAAACAACCACAGCAGGGTCCTCCTGAGAGCGACTGTCATGCAGGAAAATGACACTGGCTCCCAGTAGAACCGCAGTAAGTTACACCTATGGCCACGCCTCACAACCGTGAGATGGGCGACCAGATGGTACGAAGGAATCACGATGAAGAGCCGGCAAAACCCTCGTGAGTCTCAACTTCTCAAGGACACGTGGCGACTCAAGAGTGACAGCTCTTTACATCAATCTAGCAAGTGCCTTGGCATTTTTCTGGCACGCGGGTATGGCTTTAATGTTACAAACCAGTGATGGTTTCGCAGCTCCAAAAGCACCGATGATAAGGACAATCATTTCAACTGAATATTCTTTGTACACACCCCGCAGCTCCCTTATAAGGTCCCGATAACTCTCCCCCTTCTCCTTCCTCTTGTCTGTGATGTTGGCATCAGCCGGAGCCGAGAATTCGATCACGAAGATCGTTCGTCTCTCTTTGTCAAGAAGTACGATGTCAAGCCTCGAGTGTACAATAGGGACTTTTAGCCTGAATTCGAGGTTCCAGTGAATATTGCACAACTCGTTCTCGACAATTGACTCTACCTCTCTGGAAGCGTCCGGCAGGGCAGGGTTGCGGTTAATACCATAAGAGCGACAAGGATGGTAATAAGGCACTCTCAAGGCCAGTGCTGCCAGGTCTGGGGATTTTCCTTCAGATCTGAAGAAATTTTTACATGTCTGCTATTTCTGAAGAATTTGGAGGAATTTGTTTGAAATTTAAAGATTTTTTTCAAATTGATTATTTTATTTTAATTTGTGTCTGTAAAAATTAATTTGTCAAGGGACAAATCTTAACAAACCGTGATTTGCAAAATTTGAAGTTGTTATTGGTGAATTATCGTTTTCGGTGCATAAGCGGTGAGAAAATTGTGCTATCTTTCTGCTTTTGAATTTCATATCACATTTTTCCAACTATTGATTAGAATTTTCTCTGTTTGCAATTTCGCAATCAGACAGAACAGAATATAATGTCCAAAATTTGATACTGAGGTGATGTTAGCACCATGGCTACCATGATCCACTCGTCTGAAGCCCTGGGTACTTCAACCTTGAATTTTGGACATTATATTGTTTTCAAAGAGGTTTAAAAATTATAAATCGTCCAAACAGCAATTGACACTTGCAAAATAAATTTTTGTACTTAAAAAGCAGAAAGTTGGCACAATTTGCGCATTACTCATGCATTGCGAACGATATTTCACCGAAACTCCACATGAACACTGCTTATTCAGATAAGTGATTGTTGATAATTTCATATGCAAAGTGCAAAAAATTTAGTTTTTTATAAATTGTGATCAGTTAACTGAAGCCTCGTAAGTATAACCTCAAAATTGTTTTTCACATTTTTTTTAAAACCTACTTAAGTTCACGCGAAACGCGATATCCAGTTGAAAACTTGGGAAACTAGATGAAAAGTACTGAGGAATGTTTGTCTGATTCTAGATTTTTATAATCATAAAAAAGTTTCTTCCTACAATTCTTTCCTTTCTTTAAAATTATAAAAATTGAGGGCCATAAAAACGTTCTTTAGTGCTTTTTATTTAGTTTCTCCAGTTTTCAATTGGATACCGCATTTCATAATGTGAGGGTAAGCTAGTGGGAAACAATTTTTTGAAGTTATCCACGCATGAGATAAGAATGTGAAAATCAAGTAGAGGATTTTAGTACTTCATTAGTTTGTTACTTTTCTTGAAGAACATCATTTTATAAATAATTTTTGTGGTGAAATATCTTTTACTGCGCGATTCAAAAAATAAAATTAATATACATTGCTGTTTGAGAATGTATACAGTATATTTGAAAATTCCTGCAAATATTCTTGTGTATTTGACCTTTCTAGATATATTGACCAATCGTGTGTTTTCATAGCTGAACTGCACGCGAAGTTCATGTGTTGTCAGCTTGGCGCGCATGTCTCATGGTTACATTCTTAAAAATATATATGAATAATGTATTTTTGAAGCCTAAATAGGTATTACAACTCACAAAACTTAAATAGTTCATAATAATAGTATTTAATTATTTAAAAAATTGACTTCTGAAATCTGAAGAAGTTCTGAAAAAATCTGAAGAAATTTTCTGAATTGGTCTGAAAATTTCCTGAGGAAAATTCTGGGTGAGCTGAAAATTTGCCTTCTTGCCACTTGGCAGCACTGCTTAGGGCCGCATTGTGTCTGTGGAGATACATCGTTCCCGCTTGAATGGGACCCGGACAGTATAGTATGTGCCGTAGGTGCTCAGAATATTCATCACACGCTTTGCACCTTTCGCTGGGAACTTCTTCATGTAAGATGCGGCTACCGTCTACCAAGGTGGAAATGACACCGTCCTCACACGCGAAAATAAAACCCTCCGTGCCTAAATTAAGTCCGGATGATTTAAGGAAAGTAAACGTTCACTCCATCGACAAGCACTGATCTTTTACATTTCTCCTTTGCCAATCATCTCGTGGTATTACTATCTATCTATTTTTTTCATTTTGTAATATTTTTATTGAGATTTTTCAAGAATTTTTTAACATTATATTTATTTCACTCTTTTTTTAGGATTTTTTTTATAATTTCAATTTTTTGTATTGATCATTTTTTTAAACTAGTGCTCTTAAATGATGAGCCAGAAGTATTTTGGTTTTGTTTAATTTATTAACTATTTTCAAGAATTTTTTATATTATATTTATTCCACTCTTTATGAAGGATTTTTTCGTTAATTTTAACTTCCTGTTTTGAACATTTTTTAAGAGTAGTGCACTAGAATAATGAACGGCAGGTATTTCTAATTTGTTTAAATTATTGTTTTTCAATAATTGTTTCTCCTCATCATTACCATTTTTTTATCAAAAAACATGCGATTGAATATCTTCGTTCTGTAAACTGTTGTCTAGAAACTTTGAGGTTAAGTTTCATTGGTATTTCATGTTTCGACAGAAGCGTCGATAAAAAAAGACCTTTCATAGAATTTATAAGTATAAAACTTAAGTATATATGAATTTTTATAAAACACACACTTAAAATTAATATTACTTTGTACTGTGGTTATCTGTCACTTATTATTTTACTTTTCGCGTATTCACCTAGAAAGAGATAGAAATTTAAGAAACCTAAATCGCCCCAGGGTGAAAATATAATTTTGTGCTGCGCTGTCACTTTTATTTCAAGTATTTATTGATGCTAAGTCAGTGGACCAATCAGGATCAAGCATTACGATATTCAGGCTGGAAATGATGAAATGACTTGGCACCTAAGCCAAAGCCAACGTAGCTTTAATTTTTCATCGTGAAACCCTTCTTGAACTTCATGTCCCGAAAAGAATGTGCAAGACCATAGATTTTTCCATTCAGCGAATCTTGAGATTTTTTTCGTCAACGGTTTTGCACCCAAACGGATAACTCCCGTTTTGTATTGCCGGGAGTATGAAAGAAGTGATAATTATTCTTTAAAGGATCGTGCGTTCTCCATTCCGCTCTTACGATCAATTGAGACTCATGCCTGTAATGAATAAAAGTCAACTTTAATATTTTAAATCCAAATCCAAAAATGCAACGTTTAGTCACTCCTCAAAAACGAGAATAGCCGAACACGAAATAAATTGCAGAAATGGCAATTTAAAGACGGATTTGTCTTAACACTCGTGTAATTTTGATCATCTATTTTATTTTGATTTTGATAATATAAAGATTTTGGCTGGAGAAAATAATACACTGAAAGTCCCTAATAAGTCAGTGCGCAATATGTCATTCCGAAAATTTTGTTCGAGGATCAGGGCTCGGAGAGGTGCAGAGAGCGGCACTCTAGAGCCGGAAATTCGTCCAGTACCATACTAACAAAGCGGGCAGTTCGAACACTCGCGTGCATATTTCGTATTTATTTTTAAATACACGCGGAAAATTCTCTTTTCATTAATTATTCTTCATTATTAAAAGAGGTCCATTGTTTATGATGACAAAAATGTACATTTGTACAAAAAAAGTTAATTAATATTATGTATTCCTACTGGAAATGATTCATATGACCTTGACTGTTTAAATCGTAAAAATTCTTGGAAGAGCCTCACGGTCATCGCAGGCCATACCCGAGACCGCCGTTTAATGGAGGTTCCAGTGTATATATACGTCAGTTTGACATCTTATAAAATTCTGTTTCTACTTAAACTTGTTTCGATTGAATGGAAATTCTTTAGTTTGAATTGAAATATCAAATAATCATAATGTTTAACTTTAGGATCATTGAAATTTAAAGTTAGATGCAATGTTGGGGAAGTTCCTTAAAATTTTTTACTAATTACAGCTGCAGTTACTTCGTAAAAATAGTAACTTATTACATTTCCAATAAATGTATAAAATAGAATAATTTTCCTTTTTAAATCTTCAAGATTGAACTATTCCATAAAAAACATTCAAAATTACATCATTTCAAACTGTAAACATTCCAAATTATTAAATCTTCAATTGTAAATCTTAAAAATTGAAGAATTTTCAAACGCAAGTCTATAAAATTGAATAATTTACAATTTTACATTTTCAAAAATGATTAATTTTCAATTTTAAATCTTTAAAATTGAACTTTTCCATAAGAACATTCAAAACTACACTATTTAAAACTGTTAACATTCCAAATTATTAAACCTTCAATTTGAAATCTTAATAATTCAAGAATTTTCATTTGAAAATCTATAAAATTAAATAAATTTGAATTTTGTATCTTCAAAATTGATTAATTATCAATTTTAAATCTTCAAAATTGAACTACATATCCCAATAAAACGTTCAAAATTATATTATTTTAAACTCTACACATTCCACTTTATTGAACCTTGAATTGAAAATCATAAAAATTGACGAATTTTGAATCAAATTAAATTTTTTAATGAATTTGAATGAAATTTAAATAAATTTTAAATTGAATAAGTTTCAATTTTACATCTTCAAAATTGACTAACTTTCCATTTTAAATATTTAAAATTGACTTATTCGAAAGTAGCATTCAAAATTACATCATTTCAAACTGTGAACATTCCAAATTAATAAATCTTTAATTGTGAATGTTGAAAATCGAATAATTTTCAATTTAAAATATTCAAATTTGAACTATTCCAAAAAAAGGATTCAAAATTGCATCAATTTCTATTTGACACATTAATTATTGAAGATCATCATTTCGGACTGTAAACATTCCAAACTAATGAATCTTCAATTGATAATCATAAAAATTCTAGAATTTAAAATTGTAAATCTATAAAAGTGGATCAATTTCAAATTTCGATGTTCAAAATTGAACAATTTTCAATTCCAAATGTTCAGAATTGAACTATACCAAAAAAAAAAACATTCAAAATTGCATCATTTTCTTTTTCACACATTAAATATTGACAAGTCTTCATTGAAAATATTCAAAAATGAAGAATTTTCTATTGGATATCTTCAACATTGAACTACATATTCCAGAAAAACATTCAAAATCACATCATTTTGAATTGTGAACATTTCAAATTGATGAATCTTCAATTGAAAATCATAAAAATTGACGAATTTTAAATCGCAAATCTATAAAATTGAATACATAATTTTCAATTTAAAATCTTCAAAATTGAATAATTTTCAGTTTTAATTCTTCAGAATTAATCTACCTGTTCCAAAAAAAACATTCAGAATTACATAATATTCTATTATCCACATGAAATTGAACTATCCCAAAAAAAGCATTTAAAATTGCATCATTTTTTATTTCACACATTAAATATTGAAGGGTCTTCAATTCCAAATATTAAAAATTAAATAATTTTCCATTAAAAATTTTCAAGATTGAAATACATATTATAAAAAAACGTTCAAAATTACAACATTTTAAACTATAAACATTCCAAATTAATGAATCTTTAATTCAAAATCATAAAAGTTGATAAATTTGAAATTGCAAATCTATAAAACTGAATGAATTTCAATCTTACAGAATTGAATAATTCTCAATTTTAAATCTTTGAAATTGAACTATTCCAAGAAAAAGATTCGAAATTGCATCATTTTTTATTCTACGTATTAAATATCGAAGAGTCTTCAATCGCAAATATTCAAAATTGAAGAATTTTCCATTGTAAATCTTCAAAATTGAACTACATATCCAAAAAAAAACGTTCAAAATTACATCATTTTAAATTGTAAACAATTCAAATTAATGAATCATCAAATGAATTTTAAATTTCAAATCTATAAAATTGAATAAATTTCAATTTTGAATCTGCAAAATTGAATAATTTTCAATTTGCAATCTTCAAAATTGAATAATTTTTCATTGTAAATCTTAAAAATTGAACTACATATTCCAGAAAAACGTTCAAAATTGCATCATTTAAAGTTGTAAACAATTCAAATTGATGAATCTTCAATTTGAATCATAATAATTGATTAATTTTAAATCTATAAAATTAAATGAATTTCAGTTTTAAATCTGCAAAATTGAATAATTTTCAATTTGAAATCTTCAAAATTGAAGAATTCCAAAAAATAAGATTCAAAATTGCATCATTTTCTATTTTACCCATTGAATATTGAAGAGTCTTTAATTGCAGATATTCAAAATTGAAGAATTTTCTATTGTAAATCTCAAAAATTAAACAACATATTCCACAAAAACGTTCAAAATTACATCATTTTAAATTGTAAACATTTCAAATTAATGAATCTTCAATTTGAAATCTCAAAATTGAACAATTCCAGAAAAAAAATATTCAAAATTGCATCATTTTCTATTTTACCCACTGAATATTGAAGAGTCTTTAATTGCAAATATTCAAAATTGAAGAATTTTCCATTGTAAATCTTAAAAATTGAACTACATATTCCAGAAAAACGTTCAAAATTACATCATATTAAATTGTAAACAATTCAAATTAATGATGAAAAGAGGTGTTTCGGGTTTCAATCGTGTGCAAAACTACGAATCTTGCCGACGTTTCGTGAACATTG
>JAUMHM010084233.1:0-12584 GCA_032362435.1 Melikaiella ostensackeni | reverse complement strand
TTTAAATTAATATTAAAAAAATGTCAATAAAAAGTTTAAAAACAGGCCCCCCCCCCCCCTTCTCAAGGAAATCTGATAGACAAATTCAACAGCATAGCTTTATTTTCAGATTCATGTTCCGGACAAAATAAAAATTACGCAGTGTTTTATTTTTTGGTTTTATTGGTAATTCATTCGCAAAGTGAAATAAAATATGTGTTTCCAGTTCGAGAAGATTTCTATTATCAGTGCCATAGGAATTTTGGCACATATTCCCAAAAATTAAACAGATTAGAGCGAATTTACAAGAACTTCGCAATTGAAGTTGAGCGTTGAGCGTTAAACTCTTGATAATTACAATAAAGACTAGGTGTTTTAGGCTGAATCTTCTAATATTTGTTTCAAACTGCATTTTAGTTTTTAGATTACCTCGTGCTTGTTTATGCCTGTCTCGAAACGCCCCAGAATAGAATATTCCAATACGATTCCCATCACGGATCAGATAATCATTGAAAATAAAATAAATTGGTGGTATATAAAATTGTTCTGTAAGATAAATATAGTTAGCAATTATTTTGAAGAAATAAAATTTCTTAAGCTAGAGTATCAAGTTTGATTGTACGAGGTGCAGACGCCATAAGTAAAATATATTCATTTAAGAAGATGACTTATACGAAAAAACAACGCTAATATTTTGTGTGACAAGGGAGGTAAGTTGGTCTTTATTTAAAAGTATAAAGTTTGCCACAGCAATTAGTAAAGACCAATTCCTCTCGCCTTTCACATGAAATTCTATTTCATATATGTATAAAAATGTCACTTTTTGTTTGTAGAGCGCTAATTCTCGTGGAATAGCTAACTCCTAAGCAGGGCCAAAGTTTTTTCGACCCGGTCTCTAGGGAAGAAAATATTAGAATTTGCGATGCACGCATGTGCGAAGATTGCTCTGATGTTTGTGGGTTTTAAGTGGCAACCTTCTTTTCACTCTACAAGCATAGTAAAGTGGCATTTTCATGACACATCATGGTCAAAAGGTTAGATTCTCCCTTCCAGATGGGAAGCTATGTAAGATTCATTATTAGAACTTGGACCTATGCGTGTGGGATTGTGCTGAAGGATCAATTCGATAATCCGCAGATCTTCTGGATCTGCTTTCCGATAAGTGTTAAAATCTTCTAGTACAGAAAGCTGGCCATTAACGAAGAGTACTTGACCCTCCCGATACATTCCGGTCGTTGCCTCTGATACTGCCTCTACTTCTGGCAGAATGACTGATTCTGTAAGAAATAATATGCATTTCATTGAATTGAAATATAAAATGAATATTAACATCAATACAAAATTGTTCTCTTCCATAGTATCTATTAGATATCTGAAGAGAAGAAAAACAACCCTAGTAGAAAAGCCCTTAGCCTTCCATTGGTGAATTCCATGTCGGACTCAAACAAACCAGATCTTTACATCATCGATTTTTTAAAAATTTGGCCACTGAGGGGCCGTCCATAAGCTATGCTGCCAATTTTTAGCTATTTTTGACCCCTCCGTTCCTCCTCTTTCACAACCGGATTTCACGTTTATTCTGCATTTTTTGCGTCTATAGTGAGTTTAGTTGCCAATATGCCGTCGGTAATGAATCACGAATACTTAAAAATATTTAAATATCAGACAAATCACCAAATAAGATGAACTTTCAATCTAAAAGGACGAATTTTTCACCAGAAAGAGTTTACTTTGAGAAAATAGTTATATTATCAACAAAATAAATATCCTTTCAACAAATAAGTTGAATTTTGAACAAAATAGCCGAGTTTTTAATTTACAAAAATGAATTCTCGTTCAAGAAGATTAATTTCCTACAAAAAGACGATTTTTTTCAACAAATAGAATTTCAAAGGAAAAAGAGTAAAATTCCACCAAAAACAGTTGCATTTTCAATCAAACAGTTGAATTTTTGAGCCAGAAAAAAATAAAAAATAAATAAATAATTTCAACCAAGAAAAATGAGTTTTGAACTTTGAATAAAAAATGTATTTTGTCGATGTCGTAACAGTTTTCGATCTACTAGTCAATTATTTCCAATGCATTAAAACATTATTACATTTTTAGAGAAACCAGAAAAAATATACCTTGGCCCTGATTTGAACCGGGAACGCCACTTTTCATGAGTAGAGCGTTAACCAATTATGCCTCCGAGGCGATCGAAAACTGTCACTACATCGACAACATACCTGTACATTTAACTTCAATAGTCGACAACCTTAACATCATTCCTTAAATTTCATCAAAAAAGTTCATTTTCAATCAAGAAAGATGACTTTTCTATCCTACAAGATGAATTTTCAATCCAAAAGGACCATATTCGACCAAACAAAAGATGACTTTGAGAAAATAGTTGAATTTTCAACAAATTAACTAAACTTTCAACCAAATTGTTGCATTTTGAAACAGATAGCCGAATTTTCAAACTACAAAGATGAATTTTCGACCAAGAAGATTAATTTTCTACCAAAAAATGAATTTTAAATAAATGAATGAACTTCAACATGAATTTTCAACTAAATATCTGAATGGAATACTTGAATTTTCATTTTAAAAAATTATTTTTCAACAAAAAGTAAAACGAATTCTCAACAAGCTAATTCTAAACGAAAAATTTCTATCCTCAGCCGAAAAATTGTAAAACCAAGTGAGAAAGAATTGAATAAAATGCACACAAATCGAATACTTTCCAGTATAAATTTGCAGTATGTGAGAAGCCATGAGAAAATTTCAATTTAATATAAAATTGCTTAAAATATATGTTTTAAATAAGGGATAAAAGATTGGCAAGTTTCAAAACCGACATAAGTAACAAAAATATTTTTATATGAATATTTCCATTTTACAAATGATAGATAGGAGTGAAATATGGTTGAAAAAAAATCAAATTCTCCCGTGGAACCGAGGTGGCTATTAAAAAATGGTCTGGTGCAATTTGGTAGGTCTTTTTGAGATGAAAAACTTTACTTTCTAAGCTCTAATCGTATTCCACGTTGTTTAGCTATACAAAAGAATTTTCGATTTTGTTATGGCATTTTCCAAGTTCAGAACAAAAACTATCATCCCTGTTGGAAAATGGTTTGGAGCGATTTTGTAGAACCTTGAGAAACTGATAATTTTGTTTCCTTGTCTATTTATTGTATCTAGCGTGGTTTCGTGGGAAAGTTGAATTTCTACTTTTCTCAGTCTTATTTTTCATGGCTCAAGCCATAAATATTGGCAGTAGAAGGCTGTCTACCGAATCTGACCTCTCTTTTTGGATCACAAAACAGTGTACGAAAGGAAATTCAAACCATAGAATTTCTTTGAAAGTTATCGCGTTGCCAGACAACAGACAGACTGACTGACAGACATTTTTGTAAGAATCATTTTTTCTGACTCAGGGGGTCTCGTAATGTCGAGAATTGACGAAAACTGGATGGGTCCAAATTCACATAAAACTAAGACATTCCATCATGAATGATGAGAATGTAGAAAGAGTAATTTTTAACAAAATAGTTCAATCCTCAACCAAGTGGATAAATTTTCGACACAAAAAGACAAGTTCTTAACCAACGAAGAATGTTTGAGAAATTAGTTGACTTCTAAAATTGGTATAGATGAATCTTCAACAAAAAAGTTAATTTTCAATCAAGAAAGATGAATTTTCAAAGAAATAGTTGCATTCAACCATAAAAGATGAATTTTCAGCTAGAAATTTAAATCTTCAACTGGAAAGGTGAATTTTCAATGAACAAAATTAATTTTCCACCCAAAAATAGCTAAATTTTCAATCAAAAAAATTAATTTTTCACCTAAAAGATTAATTTTTAACAAAAAAAAAGACGAATCTTCAACAAAATAGATTAATTTTCAACAAAATTGTTGAATGTTGAAGACAAATTATCTATAAAGCAGATCAATTCAAAAAAGTCAGTATGAGGGGCGCTTTCGAGCCGCACAGCACGAATTTGATGCCGAAATTAAAAAATTCGAAGAGGTGACCTAAATTTTGAAAATTTTATTAACTTTTTAGATTTCCACGAAATTCAGTACAGGGGAGTTTTTTGATCGCTTTATACGAATTTGAGGTCGAAATCCAAAAATGCAAGAAAAAAAGAAAATTAGTAGAAAAAAAGTGACTTGAATTTTCAATATTCCATTAAAATGGTGGATTTCCATGGAAGTCAGTATGAGGAAGTTTCTCAAGTCGCAGAATATGAATTTAGGGTCAAAATTTAGAAATTGAGAAAAGCTACTATCTGAATTTTGGAAAAAGCCAATATATTTGCTAATTCCTGTGAATGTTGGTATATATTAGTTAGCTGAATATATATCGTGAGTTCAAATTCATAATGACGGATTCAATATAGCTAGCAATTTTTTTGAAAATGTACTAACCAAACTTTCATAATTTTAAGACAACTTTTTAATTTCTTGAATTTTGACCCTAAATTTCTATTCTCGTTATGACTATTATGGAAATCTACTAATTTAATACATTTTTGAGAATTTGAGTGAAATTTTCGGTTTGTTTAATTATAACGATCGTTTCGGATTCGGATCCGGAACGATGGAACTTTTATTCCTGATTCACAACCCTGAAAATAGTATATTATGCACCTAAGGGGAGAAGAGAGACTTTTTGGACGAGTACTAAAAATTTTCGGAAATTAATGGAAATTTTCTGTAATTTATTGTAATTTTACTGGAAATTCAGAATAACATATCATAATCACCCATAATTAATTTTAAAATTCTCGGAAATATTATGATATTCTTGGAAATTTCAAAGTAATTTCATCGAAAATTTATTTTAACTTATCCTAAATTATCAGAATTTAAATTAAAAAATGTCTATAAATTACAAAAAATTTATGGAAATTTTAAATAATTTATGGTAATTTCATACGTAGTTTATGATAACCCACCATAAATAACTCAAAAATTCAATTTGGAAATTTCTCTAAATTTCCGGATATTTGTCGAAATTTCAGGTAATTTACGGTAATTTCACAGGAAATTTATAGTTAAATGTCATAAATCACTCCAAATTCAGTTTAAAAATTTTCTGAAATTTCTAGATATTTTTGGAAATTTTCGGTTTTTTATGGTAATTTTACCGAAAATTTATATTAAAAAAAATTATCGACCAAAATTCAGTTTGAAATTCTCTGAAATCTCCAAAAATATCCGGAAATTGTAGACAATTTGTCGGTAAGTGTCGGTAATTTCACACGTATTACGGTAATTTTACAGGTGAATTATGATAAATTACCTAAAATTTAATTTGGAAATTTCTATAAATTTCCGGAAATTCATGGAAATTTTCGGTAACTTGTGGTAATTTTACACGTCATTTATGAAAAATTACCCAAAATTCAATTCAATTTTTTTTGAATTTCCGGAAATTCTTGGAAATTGTCGGTAAGTGTCAGTAATTTCACACGTATTAAGGTAATTTTACAGGTGAATTATGATAAATTACCTAGAATTTAATTTGGAAATTTCTCTAAATTTCCGGAAATTCATGGAAATTTTCGGTAATTTATGGTGATTTTACACGTCATTTATGAAAACTTACCATGAATTACCCAAAATTCAATTCAATTTATTTTTAAATTTCCGGAAATTAATGGAAACTGTCGGTAAGTGACGGTAATTTCACACATATTACGGTAATTTTACAGGTGAATCATGATAAATTACCTAAAATTTAATTTGGAAATTTCTCTAATTTTCCGGAAATTCATGGAAATTTTCGGTAATTTGTGGTAATTTTACACGTCATTTATAAAAAATTACCCAAAATTCAATTCAACTTTTTTTTAAATTTCCGGAAATTCGTGGAAATTGTCGGTAAGTGACGGTAATTTCACACATATTACGGTAATTTTACAGGTGAATTATGATAAATTACCAAAAATTTAATTTGGAAATTCCTCTAAATTTCTAGCAATTCATGGAAATTTTCGGTAATTTTTGTTAATTTTACACGTGATTTATGAAAACTTACCATAAATTACCCAAAATTCAATTCATTTTTCTTTAATTTCCGGAAATTCGTGGAAATTGTCGGTGAGTGACGATAATTTCACATGCATTACGGTAATTTTACAGGTGAATTATGATAAATTACCTAAAATTTAATTTGGAAATTTCTCTGAATTTCCGAAAATTCATGGAAATTTTCGGAAATTCATGGTAATTTTACACGTCATTTATGAAAACTTACCATAAATTACCCAAAATTCAATTCAATTTTTTTTTAATTTCCGGAAATTCGTGGAAATTGTCGGTAAGTGATGGTAATTTCACACGTACTACGGTACTTTTACAGGTGAATTATGGTAAATTATCCAAAATTTAATTCGGAAATTTCTCTAAATTCCCGGAAATTCATGGAAATTTTTGGTAATTCATGGTAATTTCACACGTCATTTATGAAAACTTACCATAAGTTACCCAAAATTCAATTCAATTTTTTAAAAATTTCTGGTAATTCGTGGCAATTTTCGGTAAGTGACGGTAATTTCACACGTATTACGGTAATTTTACAGGTGAATTATGATAAATTACCCGAAATTTAATTCGGAAATTTCTCTAAATTTCCGGAAATTCATGGAAATTTTCGGTAATTCATGGTAATTTTACACGTCATTTATGAAAACTTACCATAAATTACCCAAGATTCAATTCAATTTTTTTTAATTTTCGGAAATTCGTGGAATTTTGCGGTAAGTTACGGTAATCTTACAAGTATTACGGTAATTTCACAGGTGAATTATGATAAATTGCCCAAAATTCAATTTGAAAATTTCTGTAAATTTTCGAAAATTCATGAAAATTTTCGGTAATTTATGGTGATTTTACACGTCATTTATGAAAACTTACCATAAATTACCCAAAATTCAATTGAAAATTCTTCATAAAACTTTCTGAAATTCATGGAAGTTCTTGATAATTGACGGTAATTTTACCAGTAATATTTGGTAACTTTCATTCTTTAATACAATCTTTACTTGCACCGATAGACTGAATTTCGTGCTAACATATGTTCCAAGAATTTTACTTCAACCTCTATTTTCTTCCGTCTCCGTTTTCAAAAATGTATCCTCATTCAGTTCAAAAATTTCAGAATTGAGAATTTTGTCTCGCGGAACCAAAAATTCAGCAAAAAAGGTACAATGATGATAACATATGTTTCAACTTTCATTAAATGAAATGCTAATTTTTGAATATAGTCGGTCTTTAAAATAAGATACATACAGGTACTAGCCATTATCTCATTATTGATAAAAATGACTGTCTAGATTTACATGATGAAATTGAGCTGAGACAATAAACTGTTGCGTAAAACGTTTTTTATTGCCATAAAATAGCAAGAATTCATATTTAACAAGGATTTTATGCTCTAGATGCAGCAAGGGCCAATGGTGGCGACGGCCGATCTATATAGCTACCTACATTTTCACCTGTATTGAGGTGCTGCCCTCCTCAACTTTTCGTCATTTCCATGGCAACCGCGTCGTACGTCACCGGGATGGGCGTGCATTGAAAGCCAAACCATATTTACTATTCAATTCTGAGTCCCAATATTGTTTTCTAAAAATTTTTTTGCCTCAAATGTAACCAAAGGTAACATACGAGTAATATCTAAATTTAAAGATATACATTTTTCAGAATAATTATAAGATTAGCATCTAATAGACGACAATAATTTATAAAATGTTCAAATTAATTTTTATAAACAAAGTGTATCAACCATTTTGCATTTTTCACTAGAAAGATCAATTTCAACCAAAAATCATGAACGTTCAACCAAAAATAGTTGAAATTTCAACAAAAGAGATGAAATTTTGAGTGAAATGATGAATTTTCAACTGGAATAGTTAAATTTCCAGTAAAAAATTAAATTTCATCCAAGAATCTAACAAATTTTCAACCAGGGAGACGAACTTTAAACTAAAATGGTGAATCTTCAATAAAAAAAAATGAATTTCTAACAAAGTTGTTCAATTTTTGACCAAGCAGTTAAATTCTCAATTGAAATTTATAAATTTATAAATGTAACAGGCATAAGACAAATTTCGCGCCCTTCGCTGTTTAAAACTTCAATACGCTTGCGATATATGGATTATTTTTCCATCGTACTGAAATTTTTAGGATAAACTGCTTGTAGTATACACAAACCTTCGGCCGTCCTATTGTAGAATTAGTGATATTTTTTTTTTGATTAATCGTCAACCGGGATAATTATGGATCATTTCGGGAGAAATGTGGATCAAACTTCATACTCCGTAACTTTGTTTTTTTTTCGTAAAAGGACTGTCTGATTTTCTCAAAAACAATATTCTCAGGATATATAGAAAAATCTCATCAAAAAAAAAACTTCTGTACGTAGTAATAGTCTTGATCCATAATTACCCCGGATGACGATATTTGAAGTGATTTGTCGAGTTCTATCAAACTCTGTGAGGAGACTTCTAAATATTCATAAGCACCTAGCTTCAAATCTGAAATATTCATCTATATTTATAATTTTCAGATTCGAATCGACAATCATTAGTAAAACTCGTTCGTCATTAGTTTAATTTAGAATTTTTAAACAAGAACAACTTAAGTTTAAAATTAATAAAAAAATACTTCAATGTGAGTTCTCTATCTCAGTAATGAAAAAAAATTGTATAGTAGAAACAAATAAAACAGGTGGGTCTTTAATTCCTCAATTTTTAGGCAGTTTCATTAAGTATATAAAAATCGTTCTAATTTTAAAAAAAGTTCTGATTTCAAAGCCTTCAAAGATGAAAATAATCCACTAATTCCAGCAATGAAAGAGTAAAAGCCTTGAAATTGTGAAATTAATCTCTTACGCCTGTATTTACTTAACAATATTACCGGCGGAAGAAAAAAGCAAATTGAATTGAATAAAAATTAAGAATTACAGTAACTAAAAACATTATACCATAAATTATTGACATGGTATTTCAATGTATGTTTATGTACTCGAATTTACCGACAGAGTTATGGAAAACCATCAAAGTAAAGACTAGACTACTAATAATAATCTTCATTTTTTTTCAAGTTGAGAAACTGATTTATGTATAATTTTGTGAACTGATAAATGTTCTACAAGGTGTTTCATTGTTAAATTTTATAATTTCAGTATTTCGTTTGTGAAGTTGTCATCCAAATATAAGAGACAGATAAGAACTGATTTCGTTATTCACTTGTTTCGAGTTTATGGTCAAATATTCTCATAGCATCTTACTGCCTGCCCCAATACTAACTTCCTAGATCCGTTGTTCACTTATTTCAAAGAAAATATTCTGAATGAAAAGACAATTTGTAAATCCAATCCATGAATCTGAGTGTATAACATTGATTGTATTTAAGTGAAAGACATTGATAAATTACAAACTTTGACAATTTAAATTACTAAATTGAAAGAAAGGTTATGTAACAAACTCTGAATAAACCCTGAAAGGCATAAAAAACCATCGAAAACGACCTACACAGAAGTTTCAGAAATAAAAAATGAAACGGGGTGCTTTTTTAACGGAAGTCTCCTTGCCTCTCACAGACGAAAAAAAATCTAATATGATTATAATATATTAGACTTATTTTTTGTTTATTATACAATTATTTTGAAATTTTTGGTGATTGAAATGGCTTTAGGGTCCAATGATTGAATACAATTTAAATTGCTTCAGATGTTTCGGCACACGACAGTCGCCCTCTTCAGTGAATTTCATTTCTGAAAAAAGTATAAGTAAGGGTATTTATAATTCTAAATACGTCTACGAAATTATTACTCTGATAAATTGAGTTCTTTAATTGACTTCGGTAGGACAATAATCATTCAAAACATTAATTAATCAAAGACGAAGCGTGATTTAAAATGAATGAAAAAATTAGCGCGATTGAAATGGATACAAATTGTTGCGAAAAGGTGATGAAAAGTACTAATGACGAGTTGCTTGATTGAATACACATGTGATGAAAAGATGATTAAAAATTAAAAATTCTCAAAAGTGTTTATAAAAGATTTTAAGGGATTAAAAAGATTCAACAAAGATTTGAAAATATTCAAAAGGTTTCAAAAATTTCAAGAGAATTCACGAGTACTTCAAAGATTCCAAGAATTCTCAAAATATTTACAGATGTAACGATTTCAAAGCTTTACAAATTTAACAAAATTTTTTTTTAAATATTCCAAAACTTCAAAAAGGGGTTTAAAAGGAATTTCACAAAGATTTAATTGAAAAGAACAACTGAACTTATGCGATTTATATGACGACAAATTTTCTATAAATCGTATAAGGTCAGTTGTTCTCTTGAATTAAATCTTTGTGAAATTCCTTTTAAACCCCTTTTTGAACTTTCGGAATATTTTTTAAAAATTTTTGTTAAATCTTTGAAGCTTTGAAATCATTAAATCTTTAAATATTTTGAGAATTTTTGAAATCTTTGAAATATTCGTGAATTCTCTTAAATTTTTGAAACCTTTTGAATATTTTTAAATCTTTGTTAAATCTTTTTAATCCCTTAAAATCTTTCATAAACACTTTTGAGACTTTTTAATTTTCAATCATCTTTTTATCACATGTGTATTCCATCAAGCAACTCGTCATAAGTTCTTTTGCGAATTCTTTAAAACTTTGAACTATTTCGAGATTTTTGAAATCTTTGAAATAATGATTAGTTCTCCCAAAACCTTTGATACCTTTTGTAATAATTTGAGATCTTTGAAGTCTTTGGGGAAAAAAACAAAAAAAAAGAAAACCTCTTAGAATAATTTCAGATCTTTGAAATCCTTCGAATTCTTGTGAAACCTTTTGAAATCTTTAAAAATTTTCTACATCTTTTAAATATTTGTGAAAATCTTGAAAAATTTTCTTAAATCCTTAAATCTCCTGAATACTTCGACATTTTTGAAATCATGGAAATATTTGTGAATTCTCTTGAAACTTTCGTAACCTTCTGAATATTTTGAAATTTTTGTTAAATATTTTTAATACATAACAATCTTTTACAAACATTTCTGAGACTTTACGACTTTTGACCATCTCTTCGTCACATTTGCATTCAATTAAACAACTCCTCATTAGTTCTAAATTTATAAAGTTACCAAAGTCAACCAAACAACAATTGTCGACTCAAAAAAAAAAGTTTATAATACTTTACAATTCTTACCATCTCTTCGTCATAATTTACATTAACTTCAATCACTCGACTTGAGTTCTAATTTTTAATTCAGTCAAATAAATGTTTTTTTCTAAATTATTAAAGTTAACCAAAGAACAATTGTTACATCCAAAGAAATTATTATTCATAACATTTTGTACTTTTCATCACCCCTTCGCCACAATTTGTATCCATTTCAATCGCGCTCATTTTTTCAATAATTTTAAATCACACTTCGTCTCTAATTAATCAATGTTTTGAATGATTATTGTCCTACCAAAGTCAACCAAAGACCTAATTTTAACAAAGTAATAATTTTGCAGACATATTTAGTATTACAAACACCCTTACTTGTACTTTTTTCAGAAATAAAATTCACTAAAGAGGGCCACTATCGTGTGCCGAAACGCCTGAAGCAATTTAAATTGTATTCAATCATTGGACCCTAAAGCCAATTCGATCACCAAAAATTCCAAAATAAAATAATTAAATTTATGTCTATAAAAAATAAATTCTCAGCTGAAAAAATATTTAAAAGCTTTGCCATCTATTCTACATTTTTTTGAGCTCATAGAAACTTTATCGCGCTCAAAATTTACCAAAAAAAATTAGAAGATTTTGGCAGTTAAAATATTCATACTCTGAATTCAGGTAGTTCTCGCGAAATCTCACTTAGTTTATGGAATACCTGACAATATTTAGAGGAGATTATTATGCAACGACTTCTCAATTTCTACCTGGACGTTGAGTCTGTGAAGGTAAATATTGTTAACTGAAAACAGTACCTTCACATATGTTTCCCATCAAGAATTAGAGAACGAGTGGAGTTGCCCACTTTTAATTTTTGCATCAAAGCGGAGTTTACCATGTAATTGAAAAACTGAAGATATGTAGAACAATATAATAGAAATATGATACCAAAATTTCATTTTTTTCTTGAGTTTAGTATGACGGACATAACTTTCCAAAGAATAGTATTTTCGATCACGTGAGAAATATGATGTGACGATTTGGCAACACTGTTTGCTTCCCTGATCATTGTGCCTCTGTCAAATCCACATGCTTGCACATCCACAGCTGATCAGCACAGATGAGCATGAGAGTGCGGTGTTGTTGCGTCCATGGACTAACTAGTGTTCAGCTTGAAATATCTTGAACCTTTTTGACCAGATGTTTAATAATTGAGAAGATGTAAATATTTTTCGTTCTACTGGTCCATAGTTTATTACTTTTAAAAAAGTCGTAAAGCTTTCGTTCTCCAATGGAGAACCTCTTCAGTACAGATGTTTTTTAAACCCATCATTTCACTATGACTCTACGAAAAGTGTGCAAATCCACACATACGATTGAGATACTAATCTCATTAGACATATAAACGTTGACATTTTTTATTAAAAACA
>JAUMHM010084232.1:0-12585 GCA_032362435.1 Melikaiella ostensackeni | reverse complement strand
CCAAAATGTGTCCGTGACTGATGATATAAACCGGGATAGCCCCGTGCAATATATTCAGTTTGGTACAAATATCCAACGCAAAAAGTGCTTTCGACATATTGGGCTGTAACCATCTTGAGTCTGAGATATAATTTGTTTTTATAATAATAATAATAATTTGAGTTTCTCGGTAACTGATACATGTGTATCAGAAATATCAGTAAATGTGGATTCTGATTCTGATTCTGCATCCACAATAACGACCAGACACTCGAACGATATCCGGATCAGTTATTCTTTTTCCAGTAAATATTTACGATAAATACCCAGGTAATATCCGAAGTAACGAGAAATGAACAACATTTTAAAAACAATTCCGATGTGAACAAAAAACATACTTACAGGCTTTACTGTTATATTTTCAGTATTTTATTTCCCGTTGAATTTTTTGTTGTGTATTTAAACTTTGTTTTCACGAGCTAGCAGTTTTACTGGAGCCGAAATAATTTTTGTAAAAACAGAATTGTTATTCAAGCCTTGTTATTCAAACCTCGTTATTGTTATTCAAGCAATTTTATTGAGCGAGAACTTGAGTTAAAGCATAAAATAACAATTTAGAAGATTTTTTTACAATAAGATATTTGAAGAGTAACGATTTTTATTTTGAAATCATTTTCTAAGTGACTAGGAGAATTGCCTTCATAATTCACGCAAACGTCAGGAAAAACAATAGAAAAAAACTCATTAGGCCATTCATCATTATTCAACTTCCCCCTCCAGAACAACATGCGAATTTATTACTTTACAATTAAATCTAAGTCCACATCTTCAAAAACATTCAAAAATAAAATATCAAGATTGAAGGAATATTATTTTTCCTTTAAAGACAAAGAATCTGAATAAAAAATTCTCTATTAATTTCAAATGAATTTACTTTTCAGAAATGTACAAGAATAAAAAATAAAAAATTTTTTGTTCAAGTTTAGTTTCAGACTCAATCTTAAGTTGATTGAATATTTCTTGGATGGAATTAAAATGAGGTTTTGCTATAAACTTGAACTAATAACACCCAAGGGCTGTCAGATTTCTTGACTAAAAAAAACAAATAGAAATAAACTACCGAAACTTTTTTTTCTAAAGAAATATCAAAAACAGTATAACCCAATAAATTTTGAAAATCCCTTGATACTCCACAAAACAATGTGCCATACGTCCTATAACGTCTTAGAAAATTCTAAGAATGTCCAATAGAATTATGCACAATCCCTTGAAATTCCACAAAATTTCATAATACTACATAAAATTCTGGAGAAACCTTACGGGTTTATAAAAATCCCTTAATATTCTATACAATGATCATAAAATTCTATAAAATCCTTTGCAAAAATTCGTAAGAGATGAAAGGGAGAAATTGAAAATGCAGCGTTCAACATGAAAATTCAGAACTCCAAAATTGTAAACTTTCAAGATTAAAGAAATTATTCAATTACTGAGGTATCAATTTTAAATAGTTCACATTTTATCTGTTTTGATTTTAAACAACTCAATTTTTAAGTTTCAAATTGCAAATCGTTCGATTCTTGACACTTCATTCAGAATTATTATTCATCTTTGAGATCTTACAGTCAAATATTTTTGAATTTTAAATGACTCATTTTTTAAAATTTTCAACTAAAAATTGAATTATTTTAAGATACTACACTGAAGATTACAAATGTCAAAAAAGAATACGAAACGCTCGTGCGCTCAAACCACGCGATCACTCTTTCGTTCGTTTGGTTTGATACGTTATACTTTTGAGGATGAAAAATGATACGTATTAAATTTAAGAATAAGTTAGAATAAACGACGGATTGTAATAAAGGGGTTGTAAAGGTTGCAATAAATATGTAAAGGAACGAAAGTTATGTAAGCCCTCAGGCAGACTAATTATTAAATTAATTGCGAGTAATTGTTTTTTCCTTATATAACTTTTGCCGAATGCAATAAATAATCAAATACTTGAGAGTTTCATAAATGCAAGAGCGATGATATTTGTAAGAAACTTGTTTATGAATAAGAGAGGCTACGTGATTGCCTTGGAATAAAATTGATTGATTAAAGTAGCTACCATAATACACATTTGTAAGTATGATCCTTGCACAAAAAGTTTGTTACGCTGTGTTGATCGATTGAAATACTTATATTGATTCATCTGAATTCCCTCGGGATGAAAATTGTAACATTTAAATATTGTATTACATAAATGAAAGTATCCTTACAGGTTCTTTTTATTTTATTCTCATTCTTTCATTTCAAATCGTTGCTTCTCATCATCGGATTTCATTCTATTTATATTTGTTTTTCCTTTCCTGAAGAGGATCTAACCCATTTCGCTTAACCCTAATTGAATTTAACTTCTCACACACAAAAGTCTGAAACTTGTTTTTTTCTATTTTCTCATAATCTGGAGAACTAATCGAATTTTTTTTGTGATCTTTTTTTTCATTCTTCTTAATTTCAACGAAAGAAAGAGGAAGAAGAACAAGAGTTCAAGGGAGGATTTATATTTTTAAGTAAAGACAATTAGATCCTTTTCTTCGACGATCTCGTTATTTGGAGAGAGAAAAACCTTTCTTTCAAATTCAATCAGTAGAAGTTCATTGAGGATTGCGACTTCAATTTGGGCCGAGACCCGACCGGGTAATCTGGCGACAGACCGGTTGAAAAATTTTGCTCCAGGTGTGAAGTTGGTAACTTGATTTGACTTTCACGGCTCATAGTAAAGACCACAGTGAACTTCAAAAGCTAAGTAAAGTTAACAAATACTTGCCTGGAGATGGTAGAAAAGTTTTAATCATTTTTGCTCAATTTTCCTAGCAATTGCTCAGACCACGTGGTGATTTGAGACTTGATGATTTAAGGTTAAGTAGAGACAACAGGATCAAATGACTATACAGCACAATATACTTTATTTAAAAGTATTAATTATTCGCGTGCACTAAGTTGTTCACTTGGGTTTTAAAGCCGATTACTGAAATTAGGTTGATTTTAATTACGAATCACGATTTTATTTTCGGTTTGTTCGCTACCTCGAATTTATTACTTCATAAAATGGCCCCTGAAAATAAAAACTAATTTCCAAATACATTTATGATGAGAAATTATTTTCTACGAAGGTATTCAAAAAATTAGGTTTCGTCCTGTGCATTTTGATGCCAATGTTTATGCACCAGCGTATGGCCATCTTGGATCGCCATTTTGGAACATGAAATGCCTAATTCTCGTTCGAGGTGAAGAACTGAAAGTTTCTAAATGGAAACAGAGCTGCCAGACCGCAGACTGGCAAGGTTCGCACAGTAGGTATTCCTGCGTATTTTTAGGTTATGTTAACCAATTTGTGACATCTGCACAGCCAAGAGATGCGGCGCCAGTCCGCGTTCTGGCAGCACTGAATGGCAACGCTGATGCAGAGGGCGCAAGATATAGCGGTAAATTTGAAAGTGTTAAGCCTAAAAACCTTTTTTCACTCGAGTAAATTGTAAACAATGAAACAACTTTGCCATTAAACGTTGCACAATCAATACTACTTTTACTAAATGAGTTGAAACACTAGAGAAAATGTCATGTTGTTTTTTTTGTAGAATTAAAAAAAACTAATTTCTGTTTTGCTAACCAAAACAATTTTTATATTATAATTTTCATATAATAATTCATCTAGCATCAGTTATTATGTCTTTGATCATGTCATGTCGCTTGAAAAATTTGGAATTTCAACAAAAAAGAAGTATCCCGACTAGTGCCCGGTCGGCCTTTGACCATGAAATCTAACCAGGGTTAGGCCGACCAGTAACCGGCCGGCTCCCGACTTGGTGATTTCAGATAAAAGTAGTCCGGTCGGCTCCCGACCAGTTCCCAACCGTGAAATCTAACCAGGGTTGGCCCGGCAAATAATTGACCGTCTCCCGACTGGGTGATTTGAGATAAAATGTAGCCCGGTCGGCTCCCGACCGGTTTCCGACTATGAAATCTAAACAGGTTAGTAAGGCCCAGCCAGTAATCGGCCGGATCCCAACTGGGTGATTTGAGATGAAATGTAGCCCGGTCGGCTCCCAGCCTGTTCCCAACCATGGAATCTAACCA
Organism: Melikaiella ostensackeni; assembly: GCA_032362435.1. Taxonomy (NCBI): domain Eukaryota; kingdom Metazoa; phylum Arthropoda; class Insecta; order Hymenoptera; family Cynipidae; genus Melikaiella; species Melikaiella ostensackeni. The sequence continues at coordinate 8,484 of JAUMHM010084232.1, read as the reverse complement.
GAGTTAGCCCTGCCAGTAGTCCACCGTCTCTCTACTGGGTGATTTAAGATGAAATGTAGCCCGGTCGGCTTCCGACCGGTTCCCAACCATGAAATCTTACCAGATTAGTAAGGCCCGGCCAGTAATCGACCGGATTCCAACTGGGTGATTTAAGATGAAATGTAGCCCGGTCGGCTCCCAGTCTGTTCCCAACCATGGAATCTAACGAGAGTTAGCCCTGCCAGTAGTCCGCCGGCTCTCTACTGGGTGATTTAAGATGAAATGCAGCCCGGTCGGCTTCCGACCGGTTCCCAACCATGAAATCTAACCAGGGTTGGCCCGGCCAGTAATCGGCCGGATCTCAACTGAGTGATTTGAGATGAAATGTAGCATGAGCGACTCCCCATCGGTTCCCGACCATGAAACTTTCTTTTAGTAGAGCGAACCGGGACAATTTCTGCGCGGGTGTTAAACTTTATTTTTGATGATCGAGATAAACAGAAAAATAAAATGAAATACAAATTACAAATGAATGAATCAACCATGCTTGGCTTATGGAAACGATCAATAAACAGAGATTCACGCACGATGGCCAAAGTGCGTGAATGGAATTTCAATCTAATAAATTTATTTCTATCATAAATCACGATTAAGATGTATCTAGATTCACCAAATTTGATACGTGTGAGATTCCTCACACCCCAGATATGTGAGATTCACAAAAAAAAATGAAGACATTTTTTTTTTAAATCGATAGATATTTAGGGGTTGCTCAGAGACAATAGATTTTTACATGTATTTCCGATGAAGGAAAAAAGATTTTTGTAACTTTGCGATAGAATCATTCATATTAGGTGTATCGAGTTGTGCTTGCAAGGTTTTTTTAGAATAAATCAACGAATACGAATTAATAATTACTTTTTAAATTCAAACACCATAAGACCCTTTAATAGGGTCCCAAAAAAACGGCATAGGTGAAGAAATGATATTGTATATTTTTGACGTTTATTCTTACTATTTTTTGCACAAATCTTCGCAATCTTGCAGTATAGTGTACACTACGGTGGAGCAAAATATTTATATTTAGATTCGAAGGAGGCCCAGAAGTTGTTGTTTTGTACCCGAATCTCCCACAGAAATTTACAGATAAAGTAATATATCTTGTGTTCGCGTATCCACGATAAAGCTCAAAATAACGAATAGTAGCAAATTTCTTGTTATTTTGGTACGCAATCAATTTTTTAATAGATGAAAAGGGTTCTTAAAATTAGTAATTACAACGATAATTCTTACACATCCTGAATTTTCATTAAATTAGAATAAATTATTTAAAGTCATGACTTTTGACTAATTTACTTGAGAAATAATTGTCAAAAATTCAACTCTTCGGGTTTAAAAGTTAAAAGTTTGAAAGTATAAGAATATGTTTCTTGCAGTTTAGCTTTCGAAGAATAAACATAGGTGTAAGTTTCAGCTCTTAGAACCCTTTCCATCATTGAAAAAATCGTTAACAATAAGGCAAATATAATTAAAAGGAGTAAAAACGTGATTTTTCTCCTTTTTTTTAGCTTTGATAACAATTTACAATGTATTTGGATTTTTATATTGCTGCATAGATATCAGTGGATATTTTTATAGTTGTGAATACTAATTTTTAGAACACTTTTCTTGCATTAAAAAATTGATTTTGTACCACAATAACAAACAATTCGCTATTATTCGTTATTATGAGCTTTATCGTGGATTCACAAACATAAGGTATATTTCTTTTCATCTGTAACTTTCTGTAGGAAAACCGGGTACCAAACTGCAACATTTGGACCCCCTCCAAATTTGAAAAAAAAGAATAATATATTTTTTTGCTCCGCCCTAGTTTACACCTAAAATCCGAGTAATTAACCGCTCGGAGAATTCCAAAAACAATTTTGGACCAGCCTATTCCTCACGCTTGGAAACAATATCAAAGCAAACTTTCTTTTGAACATTTAATTAGATTAGCAAGTTATTATTTTTTTGGAAAGAGATTCAGATAATGTTTGGTATAAAAAGAAAATATTTTTGAAGCTAATGGAGATTCTACAAGTGGAGTTGATATCCTTTTCTTCAGTAGAGATTAAAGACTTGTGAATACAGAGATCCATAAGTTCATCATGATGAAAGGAAATGGATGGGAATTTTTCGATAATAATTCTTGTCAAAATGTCACTTTGAGGCAGTTTCAATCAGTCTTCTGCCGTGTGGCATCTCGCAGCTTTCACTTTGATAAAAATTATGAAAAGGCGAGGTTTCCATGAGCAACACATTTTCTGAATAGGAGTGAAACCATATCATTTTGATTAGTGTGATAGATACTTTGGTATTCAATTAGAATTTTTATAACTATGAAATTTTTGGAAAGTGAAAAGAACCAAAAATTCAGCCATCACAGTTGGACAACACAATATCTGCATTCAAATTTAAGAAATAATTTAAAATAAAAAAGAAAAGAGAATTAGAAGGCAACCAAATCCCCATCCTTTTTTTTCTCTCGCTTTTTTTATATTTTTTTAAATCACAATCAAAAACTATTCACAAAAACCTACCAACGTTTCGGTATTCTTTCACACCCTTTTCAAGGCAATGAAAAGGGGATTTGGAGGTTGCTTTCTTCTTCTTTCCTTTAAAATTTTTTTTTATTTGAATGGAGACATTTAAGAGTGAGTTGTCCAAATTTGATGGTTGGATTCTTGGTTTTTTTTTCAATTTCCAAGAATTCCAAGATTATAGGATAATCAATATTGGAATATGCAATAGAAGAATATTGAAGAAATTGGTGTAAAGAGTAGAGAAACTGCAAAGGAACGAGTTATTTAACAATTAGAGCACTCATAATTTCATATGGAACTACTACACACAAAAATATCGATTCCGTACACATATACTTGACACAGGAGAGATCTGTGAATTCCCGTGATATCTTTGAAGTCGCTTGAAATTTCATTGAGATCCATGAAAATCCTTTGGAGTCTTTTGAAATACCTTGACACTTTTGGAAATATTTTGAAATCAATTAAAATCTTTGAAATCTGTTGAAATCCATAGGTATCCCTTGATATATTTTAATCCCTTCGGTATTCCTTCGAAATCTTTGGAATAAATAGAAATCTGTAGAAAACATTTTAAATCCCTTGAAATTGAAATAACCTAAATTTATTTCCTAAAGTTCACTAGAAATCCCTTGAAATTTATAAGATCCCCTAAAATCTTTGAAATACTTCCTATAGAGGTTCTATAAAACCCCTTTAATGGCTTACATGCAGCCAGGATTTTCAGAAAATCGAATTTTTTGAAATTGTATTTTCTGAAAGTTTATAGTTTCCAAAACATAGTGTGGAAACATTTATCCCAAAATTCACAAAATTGATGAAGATACTGGTAATTGACCACATCGTGACGAACTGATCGCGGTGAAGGGACCGTGCGTCGAGCAATCTGCTGAGAGTTCGACAAGTAGGAAGCACATAATGTTTTTATTGTATGTCCTTTGCGATTGTCCGTAATCTTCTTTTCAGAAAAGGTCGTAGCTCTGTAATGATTATAAGGAACATGGGTTTCCCGGTTTCTCCTACCAACGAGCGCACATACTCACCCTGATCACGAAATTGCTTGTAAACTTTAAACGCGTTTTTCTCTAAACGTGCTTTTGAAAATCGGTGCCCACAATATTTGGAGAACGGCTAGATGGATTTTGATGAAATTCAAAGAAAACATTCTTCAATATTTCTTGTAATCCTTGACGAGCCACTTTTTTGAAAAAAAAAATTTCCCAATTAAACTTTGGTGAAAAACAGTGACAACAGGAGTGAAAATTGAAACTGAATTTCCAGTGGCCGCCATTTTGTTAATTTTGGTTTTTTTCCAATTCCTCTTCGTCACGGATACACTCGTACATCTGTACCCTCTTTCGAATAAGAAAAACCGTGATTAAATAAAGTGAACGGTTATTGAGAAACATAATCCCAAAATGTACCTACGTTTTTACTCTTCTGGCTGCATATAAAACCTATTTCTTGTGAAATTCTTTTAGGTTCCTTGAAATTTTTGGAAATCTTACAAAATTCTGTCACATCCTTTAACATTTTTTACATCACTTGAAATTGTTTGGAATCTTTTAAAATAGCTTGAAAACTATGTAACCCTTTGACATTTTTTTAAATCCTTCATGTCCATTGAAATTGTTGAAACCCGTAGAAATCCTTTGAAATGAAATTTAATTTAATCCCTAAAGTTCTCTAGAAATTCCGTGAAATCCTGTGAAATCTTTGGAAACCGTAAAAATCCATTAAAATAAGTTAAAATCTTCGAAATACCTTGAATATAAATTAAATTCAACTAATTCATTAAATTTGTCTAAGGAACCGTTCAAATCCTTAGAAATCTTTGAAATCCCTTAAAATTCTTGAAGATCCAATAAAATCCTTCAAATCTTGTAAAATTCTTCGAGTACCTGAAAATCCCTTGAAAACCTTGCTTCGAAATCGCTAGGAATCTCTTAAAATTTCATTCTATAAAATTTAGCTCTCTAGAAATCCTTTAAGATGATTGGAAATCCTACAAAATTCTTTGAAATCCAATGAAATAAAAATTAATTTATTCCCTGAAGTTCTTTAAAATTTCGTTGAAATCCCTCAAAATTCCTTGAAATCTTTTGAAATCGTTAAAAATCCATTAAAATAAGTTTCTATTTGGTGAAAAATTGTTTCTATCATTCGAAATCCCATGAATATGAATTAAATTGACCTTATACCTCAAGATCTCTAGAAAAAACCGTTCAAATCCCTGGAAATTCTTGAAATTCCTCGAAATACCTCAAAACTCCTTGAAACTTCTGGAACCGCTACTAATCCCTTGAAATTTTATTCTATAAAATTTAGTTCTCTAGAAATCCCTTGAGATTTCCGAAAATCCTACAAAATTTTTTTAAGTCGCTTAAAAATTTGTGAATGTCTCAAAATCTTTGGAGATTCAATAAAAATTTTTAAGTTTTTGTAAACCCTACAAAATTCTTTGCAAACCCTAGACATTTTTTAAATATTTAAAAGAAAAAAAATTTGAAATCTTTCAGAATAACTTTGAATCCTTTGAAATTTTTTTAATTCCTTTATATCTCTTGAAATGACTAAAATCCCTTAAAATGTTTAGAATCGCTAAGAATCCATTGAAAATCAATTTACTTTAATTTATTTTTCAAAGTTTTGTAGAAAACCCTTGAAATCTTTGCTAATCCTACAAAATTCTTTGAAATCCCTTGAAATTTTCTAAATCTCTTGAAATTCTTTGGAATGCATGAAAATCACCGTAAATGTTGGGGAATCTTTTAAATCCTCTGAAATCCCTTCAAATGTTTCGAAATCTCATGAAATCCGTTAAAATATTTTTGAATTTTTTGAAAATGACGAAATTGTCTAAAAGTAATTCAAATGTTTGGAAATCCCATAAAATTCTTTCAAAAGCCTGAAAATCCGTGAAAGACCTCGAAATACGTTGAAATCCTTTGGAATCCTTCAAAATCCACTGATATGTTCGGAATTGATTTTAAGATTTTATAATCTGACGAAATCGCTTCAAATCCGTGAAAATTTCCTGGACCTTGGAATATTTTAACATTATTTATTTCTATATTGATTTTCTTATAATAATCCAATTTCTTGCAATTCTAAAAATTCAATATAGACCTATAATGAATTTTCTATAATATTTTTCCATAAGGGGAGATCACAAGTAGAGGTGTGCACTCATTCCAGTCGAATTTCCAATGCAAAGTGGAACTTATTCGAGCACGCTTGAAACAGTGGATTTTTCAAAAATTGGGTTTCATTAGAAGAAAATAAAAGCTTCTTAAGTTACTTTATGTGTAGGATTTCTCCGAACCGAAATTGTTTAATTGGTTTTGAAATAAAATCCATCTGAAATAACGCAAATCGGATGTCGGATTTAGAAACCGATACCGATCGGATTAGAAAACCGACACCGATCGGATTAGAATATTCGACAACCGATTTGCCCTGAAGCGCCCTGTGGGGGATCGTTTGGCAGATCGTTTGTCGGATATTCGATCCGATTGACTACACACCTCTAATCCCAAGGTATTATGAAAGATTGCGTGGAATTGCAAAGGATTGCATAGAATCACACGAGATTGCATGAGATTGCAGGAGTAATTTACCCCTCGATTTATTCTGAATTTGATTTCCAAAGTTTTAATTTAATTTTGAATATTTTTACTACAAGGGAATAACATTGGAGATATAATTATTATTTGAATCGCTTTGTTTTCCTTTCTGCGTTGTACACAAAAAAACTCGTGTCATCACATTCTTAATTATGTATGTATATTTTAGTTTGAAGTGTGAAAAAGCACAAAATCACAATTTTTACCCCTCTGAGACTTTAAGTGATTCAAGGGTCGAGGCGAGGCGGGTTCGTCGCCCGCCAAATCAATGACAGACTTGACTACGTCGTAAGCTCAGTTTAGAATCCTTGATCCTTGAAAAATAGAAAATACATCTTCTCCCAGTAAAGAACAGTAAATTCTGCACTTTTGTTATCATTATTCATTATCATTTATTATAAATTGTTTTCCCATTTTGGACTCGACTTAAATCCAGAATTCAATCAAATATTGAAAAAAGTAACTGGGTAAGAATTCAAATAGAAATTAATTAATTCAATCAAACTGAACTCCTTAACTGCTTTGGAAAACGAATCACGAATTGGTTGTTTGTTTAATAAAACCTGGGCCAAACTAGTTTACCTCACTTCAAACCTTTTTTCTGTTTGCTAACGTCGTATTCTATTTACCGTAGTCGTGACTGTTTTTTCGACAATGTTTATCAAGCAAATCATCAAGTGAAAATTTATTGGGCATTGTCTACATACCGAAAAAATCCGGCCATTTTTAGCGAAATTCCCGAACATGTAGCGACGGCCTTCTTCATTTTTATTCTCTTCAAAAAAAAGACAACAATTTTTATTCAAGGTATAATTCAACTTTCTAACAGATTAAACGAAATAGTGAAAAATCTTCAATCTTTTCTAGTAATGTTGAACCAATCCTTAAAATGAACTCAACGACCTTCCCTGCTACCTACGAACAAAGAATTGATTGAGAAATATTGAATTGGTCTGAAGCTTTCGTGAAAGGTGATGTCGGATTGCCACCGACTGGGAATAAAACTGCTAGATGGGAAAAGCAGTTTTCCAATCGGTTACCATGCATCAGAGTGGTGACTTGGAATTATCCGATTCACATAAATATGCCCCTCAACCCGAACCCCCGGGCTTATGAAATCTAACCTGAAATCGCGCATGAAAGTACAGAAAATCCTTTTAGATTTTTCAAGCATCACTGTGTTGATTCTAAAATACTCGAGAACTCACTTTTATCTCTGGAAACATAGATTCAATCCTCTCTTTGAATGCAGCTTGGGTGATGGTGACACGTGCGAGCACTACGATTGGCTGAAAATCTACTACCTTTCTTAACCGTAATTGGCTCCCAATGTAGAAGGCGCGCTTTTTCAAACTCGGACGTTTTGCTTGCATAGAAAGCGGTAGTCATGATAATACATTTATCGCCTTATAAGAAACGTTAAAATACTGGTGAAGTAGAAATATTTAGGTAACATTCGTGTCCCTTGGCCCCCGTCTTCAAAACAAGGCTTTTCATTTTCAAATCTTAGTCATAGTTCATTCATGGTTCAAAATTTTCAAAATTTTGAGTACAGTCATTTCATAGTTTTTATAGGGAAATGGTTCTCAACCGTCGCGAACTAACCCAGTAAAGATTTTTTAAATTCAAAAAATAAATGAAAATTTCTAAATGTTGAGTACGGCCAATTCATGTTTTTTTTTACAGTGCGATGGTTCTCAGCCACCGCGTACCAAACCAGTATAATAACTTTTTTAATTCAAAAAATAAATAAAAATTTCGAGTTATCTTGGAAACGGTGGGAAATACGTGAAAGCAAAAAAATTTTCAGGGTTTTCTAGAGCAAGATGATCCTCAAACACCCCGAACTAACACAGTAGAAAGACTTTCAAAATTTAAAAAAAAAATCCAAATTTTCTCCCAGGCGAATTTTATGGTAAACTTCGAGTGTCTGGACTGATGTGTAAATATTAACCGTTTTGACTCAAATTTGAAGCACTTTCTATTTTTCCGGGTATTCGAACCAGTATGGCAAGCGGCAGTAAACGATTTCTAGAACAAGATTCCGACCAAGTGTACATACCACCTTGATCAAAAACTTTTAGGATTTTATTTTTAAAATCAAAAATACAAGTTTATACATCATAATCGATATTGCCCCCTTCAAAGTACTCCCCATCGACTGCAACGCACTTATGCCAGCGCTTGATCCAATTCTCGAAACATTTTTTATACTCGTAATCGGTTTGCGGTATAGCCATCAGAGCCATCTTCGATTTTTCCATGACCTCATCTCGGGTGCTGTAACGCGTTCC
>JAUMHM010084231.1:0-12586 GCA_032362435.1 Melikaiella ostensackeni | reverse complement strand
GACTTAGTCCGTGGCTGATGATGACGCACCGGGGTTTCCGAGAAAAAGTTAAATATAAGTAAATAATAATAATAATAATAATCCTACCGAAGGTGTTCTCGCGTTGGTGTCGCGGTAGGGCTTGAGCTTTCCTCTCATAACTTTGACGGCTATGTTGGCGGTAGCATTGCTACTGACCGGGTTCTTCATGCCAAACAGGTGGAGAACAAAGAGGGAAGGGACTGAGAGGAACACCAAAACCCACAAATAATGGAAAGTTTAAAAAATATATTGAAGTGATGGTCGTTTTCCGAGGATTGTCGGGGGACCCCTGGAGCCACCGCTGGTGATGGCCACAGCATGTGGGACGGTAGTGATGGTGAGTTGCGTGATTGTCAGGCAGATCTCATCGATCAACAGCCTGGCCAGCAAAAACATCTGCGACAAACGGCAAACAGTGGAACATCAACTGTCCCTGATGGAAATGCTTTGGCTAGCGTTAGCGATTTCCAGCCAACCACCTCAACAGGAATACCGTGGGAGAGCATCAACTGGAATACAACCATGACAGAAGAATTGATGTGTCTCTATTATGAAAGCGCAAAGTTTGAAACTGAACGCTGTTCGCTGCGAAGTAGACAGACATACAGAGAGTTGCAGTAAGAAGTCTTATCACTAAGGTTAAGGACATCAGAAATAATCTGCTCATCCCAGAAGATCGAGCAATGGAGATTAAACATGTTGAGTTGGTAGGGGAAACCGTCAATAATAAACATCGGTTAGAGGAAGCTGCGCCACAAAATCAAGCGGTGACCGGTAAGGCAATATCACATCATTGTGCTATTGATGTTCCTGCGCAACCCGATGATGATCCGGTGCCACCAGACCCGCCAGAGGCAGATGGTCTGATTCAACCAGAGGCAGTAGCAGAGATTCAGCAGCCAAGAAGGCGATTCAAATGGACATACGATATGAACAGAGATGTTATATGCCTTCATTTTGTGGCAAAGAATAGTGGGCAAAGTATGAGAAGGGAACATCATCGTCTCTTCTTACTAAAGTACCCGCATCTAGCCACAATAATTAAGGAACAGAATCTAGCGGACCAAGAACGCTCAATATTTATCAACAAATTTCTTTCAGCAGTTGAAATAGCTACCATCAAAATGGGAGTAGAACAACAGCCTCCTATCGATACAATCCCTAATGATTGTGAGGATAATAAAGAGGTGATTGAAGCTAAAGGCATGGATGCTAAGGATAATGAAAAACAAGTACAGGGTTCGCTGGAACCACATCCGGACATTAACGTTCCCGTTGATGTAAACAGCGGAATCCCAGAAAAACTTAAGCACCTTGAAAGAAATTTTGGTCAAGCTCTACTAGAGTTCAGGGCTGTAGAACCAACACAAAGGCATTCTCTGCAGAGATGTTCGTTACGAGAAATCTACATGCGCTGATAGGGCACCTAAAGAACAAGGTTTTGCCAATGCATTTGAACGCAACACTAACTACGTTACAGGGGCAAACTCTTGTGTATTGTGCGGCTGTGGCGGTCGTTAAAACGTTGAGCAGTAGACCCAGGCCTACAAATGCAGTCTTTGCTTCAGGAAGTGAGTCAGATCCACCATGGAAAATCAGGTTGGATTTGGATGTCACCAAAGTAAGAAGCAAATTGCGTCGATTCACTCAATATAAGAAAGGAAAAAGAACCAGAAAGCTGACACGCCATGCTACTGAAATTATTCACCCTTGGAACATCGACACATTACCACCAGCTGTATTGGATGAGATTATAGACTCCCAACGACAGATACTTGACGTTATTACTGCTAGATCGCGTCGGTACAGTAAGAGAAGTGCAAGAAGGCAGCAAAATCAAACCTTTTAGGTAGATGAAGGGAGGTTCTATCGAGAATCAAGTAAAGAGCAAAATATGCATCAAGACACCGAAGTTCCTCAATTGGATGACATGGCTGATTACTGGTCGGGTATTTGGGCAAAAACGAACAGAAGCAACTTTAGAGCTGCGTGGTTCCAACTAGAGAAACAAAGCGCAAGCAATAACCCTGCAATAGAGCCTACTAACTTCACAGACAGAATTTTTCTTTGATATGTATATGTTGCCTAAAAAACCAGATGCTCCAAATCCATCTGAATTTCAACCAATAGCCTATTTCCCAACGATTTATAAGTGCCTTACAGCCGTAATTGTAAATAAGGTTCACTCTCATTGAATCCGTTGAGCAAAACACTGAATAGCATATCTCATGGGTTCAGAGTACATGATAAGGAGGATGGTCATCAACTGACCCATCTTCTGTACTTGGATGATTTAAAACTACGCTAGTTCAAACAAGAAACTACAGCAAGTGATCCATTTCACGAAGCATTTTTGCAATGACATCCGCATGGAATTTGGACTAGATAAATGCAGAACAGTGCATGTGATTAGGGGAGAAATAAGGACCACAGAATTAGAGGACGAGAACGAGGACCACATCGAGGCAATGGTTGAGGGTGAGTTATATAAATATCTGGGTATTTTTGAGTCTAAGGATATTCAGCATGCGATAGTTAAGAAAAGCCTAATGTCTGCCTTCACTACAAGAATCAAATTGGTTCTGAAGAGTTCTCTCAATTCGGCTAGTAAAATCAGGGCTCCTAAAATCTATGCCATCCCTATCCTGATGTACTCTTTTGGGCTCATCAAATGGGCGAACACCTACCTTGAGAGGATAAACAGAACCATCCACGTTGAAATGACTGAGCACCAAATGCAACACAGTAATTCGGCAATTGAATAAGTAGTTCTTCTACGACATAAAGGGGGTCGAGGCGTTGTAGATGTCAAGAAACTGCGTATATCACAAGTTATACAGTCGCAAGACTACCTTAACAGCAAGCGAAATGTTGCGCTTTAGAACACCATCTGTGGAGCAGATCTCTATTACACGCCCTTGAACTTGTCCTCAGAGGAAGCCTTGAATATCAGGGCAGAAACGGTAGAGGAATCAGAAACGCAATAGAGACAAAAAGCTATCCACGGCGAGCACCCCTAAACGTCAGAGATATCAACGAATCCATCGAGCACATTATTGATGGTTGTCGCATAATGGCTCGGAGAGAGTACACGCACAGACATAATGATGTAGCGGGCATTATACATCAACAACTTGCCCTAAACCTAGGACTCTTAGCAGAATAAATGCCATTCTGTAGATACATTCCAGTGCCCGTTTTATAAAATAAAGACTGTATCGTGAACTGGGTTGTTACTATTCAGACGGATCATTATATCCGAGCCAATCGACCCCACATTATCATGCGTGAGAAAAAAGGTGGAGAAGTCTATATCATCGACATTGCTTGTCCACTTAACCGGAACTTGCAGGCATCTTATACAACCAAGGTCTATAAGTATAGCGAGTCAAGGCATGAAGTAAAAATAATATGGAGGAATGTGAAACATGCATCTATTCACCCTATTTTGATATCGGTGACGGGCAATGTGCGCGCAAGATCCACTGAGTATCTTGAACATCTAGGAGTCAGTAGGTTACTGGCAGCAGCTCAAAAAGCAGTTCTATCAAACACCTGTCGCATTGTAAGAAACTTTCTAGACTGTCGGGAAATGGGCGACTGAAACCCTATAGAGTAACAGATGGTTACTTTAAAAGAGTATCCACAGGCGACTAATGTCACCTTCAACACTTTCGGATGCTGCATAAGGATAACAGCGGTAAACGAAAAACTCCAAACTGCACCATATACCTAATTTTGTACCCACTATAACATCATCGCAAGGGGTTTCAAATATCGTATTGAATTCTTAACATCGTTAACTCATCAGACACTTGACTTGGTCCGTGGCTGATGATGGGATACCGGGTTCACCTGAGAAAAAAAAAAGGAAAAACAGACTATGCTTTTGTTAGGTCGCAATGACAATTAATTTTTCCTTCTGCTTTTAACTGTATTTGCAAAACACAAATCTCCTAAGCAATTTTTCACCTATGTATTTGAAATCTGACTGATAATAATAATAACAATAATAATACAGACCCCCTAACCTGCGCGCCAATACATATTATATTGACTCGGTTTTAGGTACTATTGAAATTTTCTATACATTCAGTAAAATTATTTCGTCATCATAACATCGTGTAACCAAACCTGTTAAAATTCCACTAAATTGTCTACAATATCCGCCAGTCTGGAATTAGTTCCGTTAACTTGATAAAACTTATTTTTTCCGTGTATCCTCTTCGTCTTTGACTTTCTTTTTCAACAAGCTATGCTTTTGTCAGGTCGCAATGACAGTTCATTTTTCCTCCTGCTTTCAACTTACATTTGCAGAAAACAAGACTCTTGAACAATTTCTCACCTATGTACTAAAAATCTGACAGCAGCAATTAGTGGCAAGAAAAGTTCTTATTCCTGAATCTAGAATAATATGCAGTGCGTGACTACCCTCGAAGCTTGAAGGCACACAGGTGAAGGAACAGGTAAGCATGTGTGGTAAAAAACTGCATTTACATTCATTCTATTTTTAGAAATGAAAGTTAATCATTTTCATTTTTCAATAAAGTGAGTTCATTCAGTAAAGTAAGAAATGGAAATGGTTAATTTCCATTTCTCACTTTATTGAATATAAGAAGATTGCAATAGTTGCCTGACTGCTCTATAAAGCAGTAAGACCTGCACCGTAACGCTGTGCAGTGTTGCATACGCGATTTTTTTTCTCACATTGTTGAACTGATTTAAAAAGTTCAAAAAAATATATATCCCACGAAAATGCATTTTCAGGGTTATTATTGGGAGAAACTTTATTTCACATGGATACGAACCTATGACGAAAATTTCAACTTAATAATTGTGCGGGGGCAGATTTTGTATGCTTACTCTGCTAGGCCCTGTCAGTCTTACTACTTGATCAGCTTTCAGCTTGAAGCTTTCAACATTAAATTATTTCAAACAGTAGTCGTTAAACATGAAGCAACTTTGAATTGAAAGCATGTATCGAAACAGTGAAAGTGGTTTGGTTTTTATTTTTAAATCTTTTACAATTTTCTCGTTTGAAAAAAATTATATTTTATAGTTGAAACAATAATTAAAACCAATGCTTAGTTGAATAATCAATTTTAACCTGGAATGTCCAAAATTTTATTGTTGGAAATTTACATTAGTAAAATATGGTAATCGTCTTGAATCGCGGCTTTTCCAAATTTTCATCATTTGACTGAAGTTGCCCTCAAAAACAACCCGCTAGGACCCTAAGCAGTGAAAAGGGATTTTTGCAATATATTGAAGTTTATTAAATTTTTTTGACCATTTACATCCCAGATCATCACTTGTGTCACATCTTTTGATTATCTTTAAAAATACATAAGTAGTAGGGCTGAGAGTTCTAAGTCACATGCCGACTGAGACTGGTAAAGTATAAACCCTGCTAACTATTTACTAACTGTCAGTAAGTGGCTTACATTTAACCGTTTTATAAGCCAAATGTGATAGCAACTGTTTTACCGGCCATCTATAAGCCAATTGTTATACCAACTGCATTACCGTTCACCTATGAGCCAAGCTTGATACTAACTTGCATAATTATTTTTAATTATTTTTTATAATAAGTTTTAATAAGCTAACAATGTTACCTCATTTTACTAATATTGTCACAATCGATAGTAATCAGATATTAAAAAAATCTATTTAAGGCCAGTCAACGAAGCACAAAGAGGCCCCTTAAATGGAAAATATTCATAATAGGCTAAACAGTACTTAGAGGCCTTCGAGAGGGGGGTATTAAATCACTATAAAAATTTCAGCAAAATTCGGGTGAACTCTCGAGCTGCCATGTTGCAGAAAGCGGCCCGTTTAACGTTTTTTTATTTTCCTTCAAAACAGCTGTTTCTAGAACAAAAAGAGTTCTATAATAAAATATTCGGAATCCCCTCCTGGATAGAGAAAGTTTCATTAAATATTGTCATAAGGTCAGCGGTTTGTCTGCAAAATTGAAAAAGAAGAAAAGAAAAAATTGAACATTTTTGGAACATTCTTCTTTTCCCATTTGTGAGCAATCGCCTCAATAAAACGAGTGCAGATTGTTGTTTCGGCATAGCTGAAGGTCATCTATAAGATAATGCCAACCGTTTCACTCTAACTTTATTATTTACTTAGTACTGTGAATTATTTTCACCATGTTCAACGCTTAATTTGAAGCAGTTAGCTTCATTTCTTAAAGTAGGGACTTCCTCATGTACTCTCTTAATATCTTAACAACGCACCTGCAAATTTTCAAAATTCTTAAGAACTATTTTTTGATTGAAAACGGCCTTTTTCCGGACCTATGTCAAAATTATCGAGAAATCCGAGTACAGTCAGGGGGGAAAAAGTAATAATAATGTTTTTATTACAGGCCCGATTTTGTGCTTGAAACGGTAGAAAACGCAACATACCCCTTGTACATTATGTTAACTCCTGCCATACACCTTGAGTCCTTTAAGTTCCATCTCGCTGGACCCCGACTTGTGAAGAGACCAAGTGCCACGTGGGATTAGAAATATCGATATCTCTCTTTTGCCAAACGCAGAGCGAGAGTCTAAGCGAGAGAGAAGGTCGTACCTGGGTCAGCTCCAGTACAGTTATTTCTATTTTTCTACGAAAAGTTCGTAAAATGTTTAAAATCAATAATTTCGAAAGATGAATTTACATTACATGATAATTTTAAAAATATTATAAAATCGTTCATACTTTGCGAAATATGATTCAAATAATTTTATAGAGGGCTGTTTTCTTCTCTCAACAAGATTTCAAGTCCTTTAAATGCAGTTTTCACATCGGAGAAAATGTATAATAATGTTCACTTTTTCACAAAGCTGTGCTAGCGTATTCCAATGATTATGGAAAAGTTCAACCAAGACTGCATTAATGTCAAAGCGGCCATAAAACTCTAAAGCAGGAAGCTGCTTATTCTTCTCACGAAACCCCCTGAATCCGAAAATTAGGTTTTACGTTTGTGCCTGTCTGTGTGTTGTCGTCGTAATTGTCGTCGGTATACTGGCAATAATTCTTGAAAGAATAATCGAATTGGATTGTGCTTTGGCACACATTCTAAGGGACCAAAAAGAAAGGCCGAGTTTGTTAACCAGCTCTTTTTGACATACGGTTCTGGTTTTAACCACAGAAAAAAAATACTAAAAGATCAAAAATCTCATTTTGCGGTTAAAATATAAAAGATACGAAGAGAATGAACATACCAAAATTATTTATCCAAAAAAGATCTACAAATAGCTGCAATATCATTCTTATTTTCCGGTCAAAAATGCGCAACTTCATGCCTTTTAATCCAGGTGAGATAGACATACCAGTTTTGGGCCACCTTAAGCATTTTTGAGACGGTCATTAATGCAGTCTTAGCTGAACTTGTCCATATTCATTGGAATACCCTGGCACAGCTTTGTGCAAGAATCAGCGTTATTATCAATTTTTTCAGGTATGAAAAGTGCATTTAAAAGGCGCGAAATACCTTCGTGAGAAGAATAACAAGCTTCTGACTTCAGAGCTTGATTGCCGCCTTGACATTAATGCAGTCATTGCTGAACTTTTCCATAATCATTGGAATACCCTGGCACAGCTTTGTGCAAAAATCAGCATTATTAAAAAAAAAAATTTATGTTAGAAGCGCATCTAAAAGACGTAAAACATGTTCGTGAGAAGAATAAGCAGCTTCTGACTTTAGAGCTTGATTGCCGCTTTGACATTAATGCAGTCTTTGCTGAACTTGTCCATATTCATTGGAATGCCCTGGCACAACTTTGTGCAAGAATCAGCATTATTATCAATTTATTCAGGTATGAAAAGTGCATTTAAAAGGCGCGAAATATCTTCGTGAGAAGAATGACAAGCTTCTGACTTCAGAGCTTGATTGCCGCTTTGACATTAATGCAGTCTTTGCTGAACTTGTCCATAATCATTGGAATAACCTGGCACAGCTTTGTGCAAAAATACGCATTATTGTGAATTTTTTCTGGTATGTAAAGTGCATTCAAATGACGTGAAATGGGTTCGTGAGAAGAATAAGCAACTTCTGACATTAAAGCCAGATTGCCGCTTTGATATTAATGCAGTCTTTGCTAAACTTTTCCATAATCATTGGGATACACTGGCACAGCTTTGTGCAAGAATCAGCATAATTATCAATTTTTTCAGGTATGAAATGTGCATTTAAAAGGCGCCAAATATCTTCGTGAGAAGAATGACAAGCTTCTGACTTCAGAGCTTGATTGCCGCCTTGACATTAATGCAGTCATAGCTGAACTTTTCCGTAATCATTGGAATATCCTGGCACAGCTTTGTGCAAAAATAAGCATTATTATAAATTTTTTTTTACGTAAGAAACGCATTTGAAAGACGTAAAATATGTTCGTGAGAAGCATAAGCAGCTTCTGACTTTAGAGCTTGATTGCCGCATTGACATTAATGCAGTCTCTGCTGAAATTTTTCATAATCATTGGAATACCCTGGCACAGCTTTTCGCAAAAATTAGCATTATTGTGATTTTTTTTGGTATGAAAAGTGCATTCAAAAGACGTGAAATGGGTTCAGGAGAAGCATAAGCAACTTCTGATGTTGGAGCTAGATTGCCGCTTTGACATTAATGCAGTCTTTGCTAAACTTTTCCATAATCATTGGGATACCCTGGCACAGCTTTGTGCAAAAATCAGCATTATTATAAATTTTTTTTATTTAAGAAGCTCATTCAAAAGACGTGAAATATGTTCGTAAGAAGAATAAGCATCTTCTCACTTTAGAGCTTGTTTGCCGCTCTGACATTCATGCAGTCTTTGCTGAAATTTCCCATAATCATTGGAGTTCCCTGTCACAGTTCTGTGCAAAAATTAGCAATATGGTGAAATTTTTCTGGTATGAAAAGTGCATTCAAAAGACGTGAAATGGGTTCGTGAGAGGGATAAGCAACTTCTGACGTTAGAGCTAGATTCCCGCTTTGACATTAATGCAGACTTTGCTGAACTTTTCCATAATCACTGGAATGCCCAGGCACAGCTTTGTGCAAGAATCAGCATTATTATCAATTTATTCAGGTATGAAAAGTGCATTTAAAAGGCGCGAAATATCTTCGTGAGAAGAACAACAAGCTTCTGACTTCAGAACTTGATTCCTGCCTTGACATTAATGCAGTCATAGCTGAACTTTTCCGTAATCATTGGAATATCCTGGCACAGCTTTGTGCAAAAGTCAGCAACATTATGAACTTTTCCTGATGTGAAAAAAGCCTTCAAAAGACGTAAAATATGCACGTAAGAAAAATAAGCAGCTTCTGACGTTAGAGCTAGACTGCCGCTTTGACATTAATGCAGTCTTTGCTGAAATTATCCATAATCATTGGAGTACACTTCAATAGCTTTGTGCAAGATTCAGCATTATTATCCATTTATTTTTATGTAAGAAGCGCATTTAAAGGACGTGAAATATGTTCGTGAGAAGAATAAGCATCTTCTGACTTTAAAGCTTGATTGCCGCTTTGACATTAACGCAGTTTTTGCTGAACTTGTCCGTATTCACTGAAATGCCCTGGCATAGCTTTGTTCAAGAATCAGCTTTATTATCAATTTTTTCAGGTATAAAAAGTGCATTTAAAAGGCGCGAAATATCTTCGTGAGAAGAACGACAAGCTTCTGACTTGAGAGCTTGATTGCCGCTTTGACATTAATGCAGTCATAGCTGAACTTTTCCGTAATCATTGGAATATCATGGCACAGCTTTGTGCAAAAATCAGCATTATTATAATTTTTTTTCTACGTGAGAAGCGCTTTTGAAAGACGTGAAATATGTTTGTGAGAAGCATGACCAGCTTCTAACTTTAGGGCTTCATTGCCGCATCGACATTAATGCAGTCTTTGCTGAACTTGTCCGTATTCACTGGAATGCCCTGGCACAGCTTTGTGCCAGAATCAACATTATTATCAATTTTTTCAGGTATAAATGTGCATTTGAAAGACGCGAAATATCTTCGTGAGAAGAATAAGCAGCTTCTAACTTTAGATATTGATTGTCGCTTTGACACTAATGCACTCTTTGCTGAAATTTTCCAAAATCATTGGAATAACCTAGCACAGCTTTGTGCAAAAATCAGCAACATTATAAATTTTTCCTGATGTAAAAAGTGCCTTTCAAAGACGTAAAATATGTTCGTGAGGCCTGGCACAACTTTGACCAAAATTCATCAACATTATAAATTTTTCTTGATGTGAAAAGTGCCTTTAAAAGACGTAAAATATTTTCCTGAGAAGAATAAGTAGCTTCTGACTTTAGAGCTTGACTGCCGCTTTGAAAGTCATGCAGTCTCTGCCGAAATTTTCCATAATTATTAGGGTTCCCTGGTACAGCTTTGTGCAAAAATCAGAATTATTGTGATTTCTTTCTGGTATAAAAAGTGCATTCAAGAGACGCGAGATGGGTTCGTGAGAAGAATAAGCAACTTCTGACGTTAGAGCTAGATTGCCGCTTTGAAATTGATGCAGTCTATGCTGAACTTGTCCATATTCATTGGAATGACCCGGCACAGCTTTGTGCAAAAATCAGCAATATTATCAATTTTTTCTGGTATGAAAAGTGCATTCAAAATAGGTGAAATGTGTTTATGAGAAGAATAAGCAACTTCTGTCGTTAGAGATCGATTGCCGCTTTGACATTAGTGCAGTTTTTGCTGAACATTTCCACAATAATTTGGATACCCTGGCACAGCTTTGTGCAAGAATTAGCATTATGGTGAATTTTTTCTGGTATGAAAAGTGCATTCAAAAACGTGACATGGGTTCGTGAGAAGAGTAAGCAACTTCTGACGTTAGAGCTACATTGCCGCTTTGACATTAATGCAGTCTTTGCTGAACTTTTCCGTAATCATTGGAGTAACCTGGCAGAGCTTTGTGCAAAAATCGACCTTATTATAAATTTCTTCTGCTCTGAGGAGTGCATTTAAAGGGCGCCAAATATCTTCGTGAGATGAATAACAAGCTTCTGACTTCATAGCTTGATTGCCGCTCTGACATTAATGGAGTCTTTGCTGAACTTGTCCATATTCATTGTAATGCCTTGGCCACAGCTTTGTGCAAGAATCGGCATTATTATCAATTTTTTCTGGTATGAACAGTGCATTTGAACGACGTGAAATATGTTCGTGAGAAGCATAAGCAGCTTCTGTCTTCAGAGCTTGATTGCCGCTTTAACATTAATGCAGATTTTGCTGAACTTTTCCATAATCATTGGAATGCCCTGGCACAGCTTTGTGCAAAAATTAGCACTATTGTGAATTTTTTCGGTATGAAAAGTGCATTAAAAAACGTGATTCGGGTTCGTGAGAAGAATAAGCAACTCCTGACGTTAGAGCTACATTGCCGCTTTGACATTAATCCACTCTTTGCTGAACTTTTCCATAATCATTGGAGTAACCTGGTAGAGCTTTGTGCAAAAATCGACCTTATTATAAATTTCTTCTGCTGTGAGAAGTGCATTTAAAAGGCGCGAAATATCTTCGTCAGAAGGATAACAAGCTCCTCACTCCAGAGCTTGATTGCCGCATTGACATTAATGCAATCTTTGCTGAAATTTTCCAAAATCATTGGAATACCATGGCACAGATTTTTGAAAAAATCAGCATTATTGTGGATTTTTTCTGATATGAAAAGTGCATTCAAAAGACATGAATTGGGTTCGTGAGAAGAATGAGCGACTTCTGAGGTTAGAGCTAGATTGCCGCTTTGACAATAATGCAGTCTCTGCTGAAATTTTTCATAATCATTGGAATATCCTGGAACAGCTTTGTGCAAAAATCAGCATTATTATAATTTTTTTTTACGTGAGAAGCGCTTTTGAAAGACGTGAAATATGTTCGTGAGAAGCATAATCAGCTTCTAAGTTTCGGGCTTGATTGCCGCATTGACATTAATGCAGTCTTTGCTGAAATTTTCCATAATCATTGGAATACACTTCAGCTGCTTTGTGCAAGAATCAGCATTATTATCAATATTTTCAAGTATGAAAAGTGCATTTAAAAGGCGCGAAATGTCTTCGTGAGAAGAATAACAAGCTTCTGACTTCAGAGCTTGATTGCCGCCTTGACATTAATGCAGTCTTTGCTAAACTTCTTCATAATCATTGGGATACCCTGGCACAGCTTTGATCAAAAATCAGCATTATTATACATTTTTTTATGTAAGAAGCGCATTTGAAAGACGTGAAATATGTTCGTAAGA
The DNA here is from genome assembly GCA_032362435.1 of Melikaiella ostensackeni. Lineage (NCBI taxonomy): Eukaryota > Metazoa > Arthropoda > Insecta > Hymenoptera > Cynipidae > Melikaiella > Melikaiella ostensackeni. The sequence goes on along the minus strand of JAUMHM010084231.1, from coordinate 332 downwards.
AGAATAAGCATCTTCTGACTTTAGAGCTTGATTGCCGCTTTGACATTAATGCAGTCGTTGCTGATCTTGCCTATATTCATTGGAATACTCTGGCACAGCTTTGTGCAAAAATCAGCAACATTATGAACTTTTCCTGATATGGAAAGTGCATTTAAAAGACGTAAAATATGTACGTGAGAAAAATAAGCAGCTTCTGGTTTTAGAGCTTGATTGCCGCTTTGACATTAATGCAGTCGTTGCTGAACTTGTCCATATTCATTGTAATTCCTTGGCCACAGCTTTGTGCAAGAATCAGTATTATTATCAATTTTTTCAGGTAGGAAAAGTGCATT
>JAUMHM010084230.1:0-31261 GCA_032362435.1 Melikaiella ostensackeni | reverse complement strand
ATACAAAAAAAAATTAGATTTAGAATTTTTCACAAAAAGCCATTTACTGTACATTTGGTGCGGGGTCCTTTGTTGAAGATCGAATTCTGTGTCCGTGAAAACTTCCAGATTGTACAATTATTTCAGTTAAAATTGGAAGACTTAATAGTTGAATAAGTTTAAATGAAGTCTCGGCTTAAATAAAGTTCGCGGTTTTTCCGGCATTATCTTCTTGTGAGATATTCCTACAAATCTGTTTACCTGATGAGGTATGATTGCAAAATACAACTCAGATACTGCTCCTAATTTTTACTGCAGAGATAATTTTTTAGAAATTTGTTAATCTTTAGTTTCAAACATGTTGAATATAATTGAACAAGAAAGGCAATTATTGGTTCTGTTGCAGTGCAAAAGTCCTAAGTAGTTATTCAAGAAATATAGATAAAAATTCTTGAACTTCATTATTCTTTTGCAAACGTACTTCCATAAACTACAGGTTTTGATAATTACTTTGATTTAATTTTCTGTATTTTTTTGAAGTTATTAGTAGGAAATCAAAAATGTAAAAATGATGAATACTCAATCGTTTGTAAAAACAATTTTTCAAGTCTTATTTTATGACGCGTCGCGAACTGCATGCAAAGTTACAAAAAAATTTTGTACAGCCTTTATTGAGAGTGTTGTGAAAGAACATTATCTATATGCACTAAAATGGAAAAACAAATACCATTCTCTACTTCAAACATTTTTAATTTGTGAAATTAAGCTTATGATTCAGCTTCGAGAATTAAATTCAGTTTATGGATTTACAATATTTTGCGTGTACAGGGTCTTGAAGAAGATTTCTTTGGCAAAGCAAATGGTGCCGTTGGTTACCCTTTTTCAGTCGCTTTTCGCTTATATAGACTTTGAGGGTCGAAAAAATGTTTCATGATGATAGGATATTTTGGACCGCTTGAGAGCCTTTAATAAGCCCTTTGTTTCTAAGAAAACCAGAGATCGATCAAGGGAACAGTTTCAAAGTTACGGGTATGGCGGTCTCAGCTTCATGTGAACTCAGCACACAAGCTATTTTTTATTAAAGACTGCAGAGCCCGAAAATTTGGCCTTATAGTTCTCTGCAGTCATTAATCGGCCCTCAATTTTGATTTGAGAGCGAGATTGATTGCACTGTTGGTTTTGGAATTATAAGTTCGGCGGTGCCAGTCTCATATATGAAACCAGAGTGCGCACGTATTTTTCAAAAAAAAGACCTTCGTAATTAACCCTAGCATAGATCGAAAGCCATAAGTGAGGCCTTAATTCCTAAGGAAACCCAGGTTTATTGAATTAAAATTTATAAGGTTTCCAGTATGCGGTGCTAGCTTTATGTGAAGTCAGTGCTCGAGTAGTTTTTTATGAAAAAAATGCAGAGCCCAAAATCTGGGACCTACGGCCTTCAATAGCAATGAATATTCCCTTAATTATAGCATAGTTCTGAATTCGATGTAATATAATGGCGAAGTTATGTTCAGAGACATGAATTTGTACAGGTTTCCAATAAAATGGAGTTCACAATAAAAGTATATGCCTCAAAAGAATGTATGCGAAGTAAAAAGTATCTCTCAATCTCTTCCGGCGTTATTAAAAAGTTATATCATACTTTTTGTAATTTCTACATTATGGATACATATTAATGAGGTTTTCACATTCGAGGTTTCGGAAACATAAGATTTTTGGGTCCATATCAAGTTACATGCGAAATGTCTCCCTTGCGGCATGTCTCCTCTGCGGCATATCTCTCTGCGGTATGTCTCTCTCCATGAAAAAATGAGCTTTCAATAAAAGAAGATGAAACTAAATCAGAAGAATTGAAAAGTATTTTTTTGCAGGAACTGAACAGGTCCCAAAAAACACTTGAAGAAAATAATCTTATTTAACAAAGTGTCTCAACGTTCCGAATTATGGATGAATGGACAAATGCTTCTTAAAAGTTTGACTAGTCGTATGGAAGTTCAAGATGACTAGTTCATCCTCTATTCCAAAATATTTGATAAATCAAATTAATGTCAAAATTAATTATTCTGTTAGAAAGGTGCTCTATGAACGTTTTTGGTTTAAAGTAATACACTCAATCATTGAAAAAATAATTAAGTTTAAAAATAACTTATAAAAAGTTGATAATTAAAGTAGTGACTCTATAAAGTTTTCAATAAATTCAAATGACTGACAAACATACTTTGAATTTCTCTGAAAAGATTTATGAATTAAAACAATTAGAAATATTGAATATTACTTCATTGAGATATTTTCAGAAAAAATTCATCAATCAAAGAAAATGTGGGAAATGGCTGGGCCTTACAAGCGTAAACTTTTTGTCAACCATCCATATGAGGTTTACCCTGTTATATCTTGAATTGATCTATATATTGATCATCAATTCTGAAAAGGCTTCGCTCATAGCTAAATAGCTCAATAATCGCATTTAATTGCTTTTAAATTATCTGATTTTCCTCTGAATACCAAATCAACATCCGTAGTTCCTCCAAGATATCTAGATACTCGCTCAACATCTATAAATTCTTTTTCAGTGGGATCAACTGTCTTCTTGCAAGATAATTTACTGCAAAAGCAAATGATATAAGGTATCAACATACAATGTCTTGAAAATATAAGGAACTTATAATCTTATTTTTACACAATTCCCAATCTCTAGAAAATTCGTGAGTTTGATAATTTTCCGAAATGCTGCCTCGGAGCTCTATGCTTATATTCAATAACATCCAGTATGAAGTGTAGTATATATGAAAACTATATGTTTCTAAATAATGTATGCGCAACATAAAGTAATTCTTAATCTCTTCCAGCGTTTATGAAATTTTTCATTATTCGTGTTGTTATTTTTACATGATAGATACGTATACTGTTTCGAGAGACGATGTTCCAAAAATGTGAGAACTTTATAATATTTGAGGGGTCTCTAAACATTCCGTGAGAATCAGAACGAGGCAATCGATATTTCACAAAACGCAACTCACGGGAGATTTTTTTATTATACTATTGAAGTCGGAAATTACTTATAATAAATACTAGAAACATCTTCAAGTAAGCAAATTCATTAAATTTATTTTAAGGGTTGTTCTAACATCCCTTACTATTGGAATCGGAAATAATTTCACAATAAATGCCAGAAACATCTTTAAGCAAGCAAGTTCGTTCAATTTACTTTAAAGGTTGTTTCAGCATCACTTGGAAATTCAAGCAAGGTATGTATGTATGTATGCTGCCTGTGAGCACGACAACTTTTGAAAGAATTAATCTGTTGGATTGGTGTTTGGTACACTCTTTAAGTGTCAAAATAGGTGAAGCTCGTTAGCCATTCATTTTGAATAACATTGCCAAAAGCTAAAGCATTTTCAAAATTTTTAAGACCATTTTTCTAAGATTTAGAATTTAAATGCACGGCTATTCGTAGTACTCAGAAAGTCAAACAATTTATCCTCATGACTTTTTTTCGATAGAAAGAAAATTATCATAATTATAGCATTTACAAAATGAAAAAAAGAAGCGAAAATGAAAATTTCAAGCCAAACAATGCACGATATGAAAAATGGGTAAAAAACGTTGCTCTCTGAAAGCCCTACTAGATCGTCATAAAAACTTTTCAAATTTTTCGAAAAATCGAAAATTCAAATTTTGAGTCAAATTATGCGAGATACGAAAAAAGTTAAGATATCAAAATTGTTGCTCCTACGAAGACATATAAGCTTTTATCTGAACATTTTTTGGTCGAAGGCATGGTTTGTTTTTTAAGTATGTAAAATGGTATTGCATTTTTTTCTAATTTTTGAGCCGAACGACGCGAGATGAGGAAAAGAGTCAAAAGAGTCGAATTTATGCTTTTAAAAAGTCAAATAAAATTGCCATTGAACATTTCTTCATACGACCAATCTCAAATCATCAAGATAGTCTTTTAATCGCCTGTTTAACTATTTATTTGTATTTATTATACGGTGAGCTCTCATGTGTTAATTCTAAACTTAATTCTGATTTTTTTATGCACAAAATCTGAAGTCGGTTAAGAATTGCCTCCTGGGCAATGTGTTGGGCGTGTGTAGTAAGGCTGCGCGGCCACACTAAAAAATTAATGTCTCCGAAATACTACAATTGTACCAAGTTTCATCAAAATCAATAGATCCAACTACAACTCTGATATTCTGGAAATGGTTTGACCCATTCGATTTTTTCTGAAAAAAGGATAATTTTTTTTCATTTTGTTATCTCAAAAAGAAAGAAAATAAGAAGTTTTAAGAAAATCCAAAAAACTTTTCAAACCATTTTTTAAAAAATGTTTGAAACTTTTCTCGTTATTTTTGGGTGCTTCGTTTTTCCTTCAAAAACTGATTCCTCGAGATATTTAGAAATAACTTGAAATTTTATTAAATATCTTGAATTATTTTGAAGTTCTTCGACAATCCTTAAAATCTTTCAAAATAATTTGGGGTCTTTAGAAATCTCTTGAAATCCTTTGCATGTAAAAAGTGGGATTTCAAACTTCTATTTATGAGAATAAGCGATGAGTAGTATTTGAAAATATACCATCTGTCTTAGTGATTCTTAACTCTTTCGAAAGCAATACAAGCATTTACAAGCGCAGGCAATAAAAGGCTTCCGAGTTCTTATTTTTCATTTTTATCGGGCTATAATTCGAAGAATTTTTAAAAAAATAATGTCAACTTTGAGAGAGCTTTTGCTTCATCAAAACTACAAATTTTATCGGGATATTTTATCAAATAAAATTATTTTTCCTTTGATCCTCCATTTTTCGTAGGCTTTGGAATTATGATTTCATGTTCACCTATAACTTTTTTCGTTTTTCCAGAGGGCTCATGAAGAGTTAATCAATGTTAAGATTCTGGATTCATCATGTGTTTTTAAAATTTGATTATAAACTACTTATTTTTTACGATTTAACAGATTTATAATGATGGTTCTTTCAGACAATATCTATAATATACAATATGTCAGTATTGGAATTCTAACTGCAACATACAGGGAAAAAAAGTTACTTAAAATTTAAGTGACTGCCTATAACTCTTGGACATAGAGTTTTATGAAATATAGACTTATAAAATTCAAGACACATTCTTATACATTTCTAGCGACTTTTGTTCAATAATAAAAAAAAGTGAACATTGTTCAATGTAAAGTCACTGCAATCTTATAAGAATGGTATTAGGAAACTCTGTATACAAAAGTCATGGACAGTCAGTTCAATTTTGAATAACTATTTCTTTCCGTGTATATTAAAAAAACTGCCGAAGGCCAATACTGGCAATGCAATTTTCACCAGTATTATCACATTTCAAATGTGTGAAACTGTAGGAAGGAATACGTGAAGAAGCTGAAGATTGACTACTTTATTACAAAATACTGCTGCGAATTAATATGGGTGTATTTGATAGGTGTGTATTTATTTGTGCTCATTTCATAAGCACTTTGCTTCCTCAGAGAGGGACGCTTTTCACTAACATAAAAATGGACACTCAATATTCTTCAAATATATTTTTGTATGTAAGTAATTTATAAACTTTCAAGGGAACATTAGTAAGAATCAATAACTAGGAATGTCAATAACAATAATTTAACAAGTTCTTATCATCCTATGTATTATAAGTGGAAAATTCCCCTTTTTTGGAGGAAATAACCTGCCTCGTAGAGGGCGCGAAGGCACTTCTCTGACTTTTCGCAGAAATCTCTATCCCTTTCCCACATCTCGTGGGGGGCATCTCTGTGACTGGACGCAAAAAATGTAGGTCACATCCCTATTCCTTTCCAACGTCTCGAAGGAGGTGGGATGTCAGCCCTATGACTGGTCACAGAAATAATGTAGGTCACACGCCTAACCCTATTTAATGTTTCATGGGGGGCAGAAAGGCACCGCTGTGACTGGACGCAGAAATAATTCACATCACACCGCTAGTCTTTTTTAGGATCATTTTGCCACCATTACCACAGATTATGTTTGTCCATTGTGGAGTATTTCTGTGATTTTCAATATTGTCCATTTTGTCGAAAACCATCAGTCTTAATGTAAAAATCTTGAACGTAGAATCAATATCTCGGAAAGCAATCGATATTACGGTTTAAAAAATTTCGAATTCGTTTCTCTTGCAAAAAATCCAATCGGAATCCGCGTTTAAAACTTATCGCCACGGATTTCGTACTCTTGATTGTTTAGTGACATTCTTCATTGTTCCCAGTCTTTCTTGGAATCCGTTCCGGGATTCTGCCTCACGTGAATTTCCTTGCATCAATTTTTTTACTGGTGCTCGAATCCTCTCGCCTGCTGGTTGTGAAACGGTAGCGTTGCTGTGATCATATCACAATATCAAGTGTTTTGCATTCCTTCGGTTATTGTGAATTTCAGTGATTTTCCCGACTCGATTGTCCTCTGGTGTTATGAAAAGTGAAGAGTCGAATGACGTACACCTCCAGTTGCATCGGGATCGATCGTTCCAAAAACGATCGTGGTCGTAGCTTACGGAGCCTACATCTGTGCTTAGTTTCCACAACAACGAACAAATTTTTCGAATATCAAATACTGCCGTGTACACATAGATTCGCGGGTTGAAACCCGGGTTATGGTTGAATTCATTTGATTTAGATTATAATAGAGGTAAATTAGTAGAATCTCGACTTGCCTATTTAAATATCAGTTGATGTTGGATTTGATAAGGGCACTGACTAGTGTCACGGAATTTCCTGCGAGACTAACCCGGTCAAGTATAGCGCTAGGGCTAGAATCACGTAAAATTCCGTAACTTTTGGCCTGAACGAGCTGAAAAGTGTTCAGTCGTCTAATCGTTCACTAATTCTCTAAACAGCATATTTGAAAATTTAGGCCATTACAAACTCTCCTCTATGAGGCAGCAAAAGTTATGCATCGCAATTTTTTGAACTTTGGTCAAAAAACCATCGCAGTGTCCTCCTGGGAGCGACTGCCGTCCAGAAAAATGACACCGGCTCTCAACAGAACCGCGGTAAATTACACCCATGGCCACACCTCACGGCCGTGAGACGTGTGATCACATAGTACAGTCCAAACATGCTTATAACCGATCACGCTAATATCCGGACCCTCTTCATTCGTCCCTTCGACCCATATTAGCAGGATTTCCGTTTTGACCGTCTCGGCTATTAGCGTGTTTGGACTGTTCAATAAAATGACACTGAAAGGCCGGCGAAACCCTCATGTGTCTTGAAAAAAAGAAGCGACAAGAATGAAAGCTCTCTGCATCCATCTTGCAAGTGACTTGGCATGCTTCTCACACGCGGGTATGGCTTGAAGGTTACGAACCAGTGATGGCTTCACACCTTCGAAAGCACCTATCACAATGACAGTCATTTTAACCGAATATTCTTCGAACAGTCGCCGCAGCTCCCTCATCAAGTTTCGATACCTCTCCTCCTCTTCCCTTTCCTTGACTGTCATGTTTTAGTCGGTTAGAGCCAAGAATTCGAGCACGAAAATAGATTCGTTTCTCGAAATCAAGGAGAACGATGTCAGGCCTTGAGTGTTCAACAGGAAATTTTGGCGAGAACTTGTAATTCCAGTAAATTCGGCACTTCTTGTTCTCGACATTTGATTCGACCTCCCTTGGAGCGTTCGACAGGGCAGGGTAGCGGAATTTCGTAGTGACAGAAGTAGTGGCAAAAGTGTGATAAAAATAAGAAGAGGTCTCATGACGTCACTCTGAAAGACGCTCTTCTGGAAGGTGACGCTGTTAGTTGTCACACGATGTTTTCCAGATGAGATAGTAAAAATGAATTTCCAAAGGGGCATCAATCTCTCTATACATCCCACTATGTGTGAATGAATCTCCAAGCTTTCCAACAGACAAATGATAAGTCTATAGGAGGTTAAATCAAACACTTTCTGGTAATCAATCCAGGCTATCGACAGATTGCGATTGTAGACTAGAGCGTCTTTGCAGATGCTTTTGTCGATTAGCAGGTTTTTCGACAGCTTGCCACGCCTCTTTTTGATCCTTGTTGTTCGTAAATCTCTCTCCACATAGGCCCGATTGTCTGAACAATCCTGTCGTTCAAATAGCTATAAAGATCTTGTACAGCGTGTTTAGACAAGTTATTGGACTGTAACTCCTTGGGTTGGACCAGTCACCCTTCTTCGGTAGGAGTACAGTGCGTCCAGCACAAGCCACTGTGGAATGGGCGACTCCGACTTTATATATGAGTTGAAGATCCGGGCCAGATGTTGGTATGTAGAAGTAACCTTCTTCCACCAGAAGATCTTGACACCGTCTGGTCGGGCAACAGAGAAGTTCTTCATGCCTCTCAGTGCTTCCTTCACCTCTTCGTCAGTGATTGGTGGGCATCGCTTCTTGGAAGTTATGAGCTTGTCGCACAGCTCCTTGAAAATCATGACGCTCTTAGTGTCTTCGTGCAATAGGTCTTGAACTTCGTAAATCTTTCTGCAAGAGGTCTCTACCTTCCAGAACTTAGGTGGATTTTGAACGGAAGCAGGGCGAGGATCGCTGAAGAGACGCGATGGGTCAGCGAGAAACTCCTGATTCTCCCTAACCCATACAATCCTCTTCTATAATCTCCTCTTTGTCAATAATGTGCTGCTGACTATCAAGTCAGCAACTTTCACTTGTTTATTGTGCGATGATGGATCGTCAATTCGTGAGCGAACTTCTGGACCCTCATCATATATGATCATATAGAGAAAAACAAGGAGGCCTCAGGGAAAGAGAGGTACAGCGAAAAATGACAGGGATAGAAACAATACTCGGCAGCCGTTCGCGCACGTACCTGCGATACAGGCTATCTAATTGAAAGTTCACTGTCGGGTCCACCGAAATACTGGTGGCAAATCATTAAGCAGGACGTGCATGACTTGGACTCGTTTCCACACAAATTTAGGCAGAGGTACTGGAGCGAGCAGGTACAACACGTAATAAAGAAAAAACTCGAATTCGGAAAATACCAAGAAGAGAAGGATGAATCACGTGCGGAATATGCGCTAAAGATATTTGCGCATGTGAATAAATTAACCCACGGACCAGAAGGAAATAAAATGATAAAAAACTCGCGAGACAATTCTCCGACGAAATTAAATATGCAATTATTGGAAAGGGTATTTGGAAGTGCGAAGACCTGATTGAACTTCCCGAAGACTTCGATCATGTAGTGCAACAAGCACTGGATGCCCGGATCAAGAAATGTGGAGAGGAAGAGAAAACAATAGACCCGAGAATAATTACCCCAACTATAGCAACAATAGTAACAACCGAAATTCCTGGAGATCCTCTAGCCGGGGGGGCTATGGCTAACGCAGTAACCTGAGTGGAGAGCCCACCATAAGAATTGTGCAGGACGACAATTCATCGAAGGGAAAGAAAAGGCACCATTTAAAAATGGAATGTGGAATGCCAGTCGGAAGAGGCAGCAAAAGTTTGAATCTCCAAAACGCTGAGAGTCCCAAAGAGAGGAAGATCCTTCCTGTAGAAATCGCACGTCAGGAGGTAGAGGACAAGGTCTCGGAAAGTCCAAATCTGCGCCTGGAAATGGAGGGTTCACTTGCCAAAATATTATGGAAATACCGAGAAGTATTTCGAGGAGAACCCAGACTTCTAACATCTCACCAACACATCCTACATGTAAGGAAAGGACAACCCTTCATGGAACGAGGTTGCCCTATCCTAATCGCCCACCGAGAAAAGGTGGAGAATGAAATTCAGCGGATGTTAGACGTGGGCGTAGCTCAGCGACCGAGAAGCCTATACATAAATCCTTTTGTACCGGTCATGAAGGAAGATGGCTCAGTACGCCTCTGTCTTAATGCCCGGAACTTGAATGAAATTTTAATAGAGGATTGGGAATGCCCAGAACCCGCTGCAACCCTGTTCTAAGAATGCAAAGGGATAAACATGATGTCAAACTTCGACATGACGAGTAGTTTTTGGCAGGTCCCTCTGCATCCCGACTCAATATAATACGCTGCTTTTTAGTACCGAGGTAGGAGTTACTAGTTTAAAGTAAATTCATTCTGACTGAAAACCAGCACAGCAGCATAAGTGAGAGTACTCGATCACGCACTGCAGGGTATAGGCGACCATATCATCACCTTCGTGGACGACACACTCATCTTGTCGAAAAGCTGCAAGCAACATCCAAAGCATCTAGATGAACTGCAACAGAGACTACGGGACTGCAACTCAACTTTGAATTTAGCAAAATCACATTTCTTCAGAAAAGAAATTAAAAGAATAAGAGAAGAAGAATACATTTTTACTCGAAGTTTGGTAATAAACATGCTGAGGGAATAGTACTGCTTTCAAAATTAATTAAAAAGGGAGCAAAATGGATTTGGGACCAGAGTGCCCAAAACAGTTTCGAGAGAATGAAAACACTTTTCAGCAAGTCAATTTTACTATATTTTCTCGATCCCAAAAAAACACGTACTATTTAGAAACTGACGCGAGTAATTATGCGTTAGGCGCTGTACTTTATCAACAGGATGAAGACGTCAAAAAGGAAATTATTACACATGCTAGTCACAAGTTGAAGGGGCCCGAAATAACATATTTTACAACTGAAAAAGAGTTGCTTGCCATCGTCTGGGCTTCACAGAATTTTTCAGACCTTTTTACATAGAACAAAATTGATCAACAGAACGGATCATCTAGCACTCATATACTTAAAAACACGTAAATTTGTAAGTGCAAGGTTAACGCGATGGATCTTGGCTATACAAGATTATCAAATAGAAATTGAGCATCTATCGGGCAAAGAGAATGTGATGGCAGATGTGCTTAGCCGGCTTCAGGATAACGAAACGTATAAAAAAAAAATCGTACCGAGACTTGCGTCATAATTAATGCGTTAAATTAAGAAATGAACGCCGAAAATCCAAATGGCTCTACAAGAACTTCTCCGATTGTAAGAACAGGATAAAAAAGTCCAGGAGATGAAAAGATTCATCAACAAGAACGAAAAGAAGACCCGTTATAAAATACTGGGGGGCAACTTATACCACCTCGATGGCGCATTTTATCGCATCTATGTACCCCAAGGACTAATACGTAAGATCATATGGGAATGTCATATCGCATATGGTCATCCAGGACCTGGAAAAACATACAAGACCCTGCGTGAATATTTCTATGACCCTCGACTAGCAAAATTGACGCAACAGACACTACACACCTGCGACTCGTGTCAACGAAACAAGATTTCAACTACGGCATCACAGGCCCTTATGGAATCAGTTTTGTCAGAAAGACCCTCAGAAATGGTATCGATTGACTTTTATGGACCAATGACGAAGTTCAAGTTTGGATACGAATATCTGCTTGTCATGATTGATATGTTTTCTAAATATACTAAATTATATCCGTTTAAACAGGCCACCTGTGATGTGACCGTAAATAAAATCGACAAATTCATAGACACTATAGGCAAACCGAGCAACGTGCTATCGGACCGTGGAACCCAATTTACCTGTAAAATGTGGAAAAACGCTTTGGATGAACGTAACATCAAAATGATTCTTACACATACATCAACCCGGCATCCACAAGCAAATATGGTAGAAAGAGTTAACCGTGAGCTAGCGCGTATATTTCGCACTCTTACCACCGGAGGGACATAGCACATGGTTTACACAACTGGAAAACGTCGAAACAATGATGAATGAATCCTATCACAACAGGATTGGGATAACACCCTATGAGGCCCTATGGGGTAGAAAGCCGCTAAGATGGTGGAAACGATTTTTACTGGATGTACTGCTTTACCCACAGGCGAACAGACAAGAGCAGATAGTATTGCTACGAGAAGAGATCAAGAGGAAAAGAGAGCGACTCCTGCGAAATATAAATGAGAACAAGAAAAGAGTCGCATCTGAAACAGGAGAATGGGTTTTAGCGAAGGCTTGTAATATTTTAAATGGGACAACTGGCACAATGGCGACATTTTTATCCTTCTACGAAGGACCTTACGTCATTCATAAAAAGGTGGCGATGAATGTCTACGTTTTGTGGAATCCTGAAATCAACAAGAAACGTGGGCAGCACCATGCCGATGATCTACGAAAATACAGGTGACCAGGAAACGTAGGAGAGGGGGAGAGGACGTTTAAGTGGAAGGGGCGAACGGACTAAGGAAAAATGGATAAGCGCGGACGAGTCAGTTTGCGAGCATACCTTAAAGATGCCTGATGTCAATTGCGGATAAGAACCCTTAGACACTCATCTTCACGTAGCAATACAGTGCGATGGGAACCAAGAAGCGGATATCATCGAGGTGGAGGCCAATACGCATCCCACGCTTGAGACGAGGCCCCGGTTCATCACCACGAGGAAGCAACGTGTGCTACGACCAAAAGGTACCTCCGTCTCTGAGGTGGAAACCTGCAAGTTCCCCACAGGCGTGCGTAAGAGAAGGGTAGATATAAGCGTGGACGTCATAAAAGCGGATGACCCAGTAAGGCATGCAAGAGCCCGAGAGATGAACGCGCCTGTGACGGAGAAAAACAATATCGTGTCTGTGGAGGAAACAGAAAAGGTGATATATGTAAGGACAGTGAACAACGAGTCATCGCAATGCAGTTTAGAAGAGGAAATTGCTCGCCTGGAAACAATTACTTTGAGCAGCTATGAAGAGCAGCAACAGGTAACTTTAGACGACCAAATTGCAGAGGAAATAATGCTGGAGTTACAACTTCACTCAATCAGCATGTCCAAAAAGAAAATTCCGTGAGTCAACGAGAGGCGAAGCTAGAATGCCAAGGACCGTCAAAGGAAAATCACGCAGGCAGAGGCGTGACAGGTGCCCTGCAGAGAACGAGTATCCTCGTTACGACCAAACAAAGCCAGCGATATAGCCAGGCCTGGCCCCTCAAATGAAGACAAGAATAGACCCATACCTGCCAGCAGTGAGGCTGACCTGTCAAAGGAAGTCACAATGCCTCAACAACCAACACACGCTCGGAGGCAGGAAGACCAACCCAACACAAACACTCCACGTGGACGCTGACTCCAATCGAAAGTCCAGAGCTGTTGGAGCAACACGGCCAGTGATCACCCTCTCAGGATTGGCCCATAACACCAGGGTGGAGACGGAAGGAGAGAAACCCTTGGAGGGACCCGTACCAGAACTGCCGCTCCTAAAGAGGAAGGATAGGTACATAAGAGTTTGAAAGTTTAACGATGAACCATCCAATTAGCCTATTGTCCAGAGATTTTATGTCATTTTTCATCGTTAAAATTTCAAAGGGGGGACTAATGTAACCCTCGCGTTACATTTGAAAGCCTGTCTGTAGGCAAAGTGCTAGATTCATAAAAAAACATATTAAAAGCGTTGCCCAAAGACAGGATTAACTAAGATTGCGCAAACGCCAGCATCTCCCACTAAAAAGATCTTTGAGTAGTAGGAGGCTGAACTGGGACAGAAGCGTATGAGGTCCCGGTCTTTGCGAAGGAGCGACAGTCTTGAACTTCACGTCGAAGGGCAATGTTCGAGAAGAAGTGCTTGAAAGCAGAGCCAGGTTCACCTCGTCCCCTGCTCTCATAATATCCTTCATCCTCAGGGCAGAATTTTAATAGCTCTACTAGGAGCAATCCAAATCCTACTATTAAATTCTTCATAACGAAGTGCAAATATTTTGAATTCAAAGCAGAGCCAAGTCTGTGTACTGGTTTGGAAAAGTATCGATCTTCCACGAGCGATCCTTGAGTATTTTCGTGTGAAGTGCAGTGACGGCCCATTTTGATTTTGATGCTTATTTTTCAGCACTTCCATTGTGATGAATAAAAAGAATTTTTATATTTGTGTTCTGTGCGAATTTATATTTGTGATTTTCAGTGTGTTTTATTCGTTGGTTCATTCACGGGCAGAGGGAGGTCCACTTCGTACCCAGGTCCACGGAATAACCACAATAAAATAAAGGGAGTGATTATTCGCTCAATTATTCATAATCAGACTCGAGTCTACTCGACAATCTGGTTAAGAAAATTGGAGGGTGATAATTAATACCAGGATTTGTGTGTTTATATAACCTATTGTATTTCTGGCTAGTGAGCCGTACACAAATAAAGTGTTTATAGAAAAGATAGGTGGGATCACCTGGGATCAATATCCCTTAGTATTTGCTGAAAGCTTTCGTATGGTTATTTATGAATACTATAATCAAATTAATCGGTACGCAGGATTCACCAGCTTATAATAATTTCTTTATGCAGCCTATGGTAAGTTGCAATAAAATACCATAAATCTCCTATCCTAAGAGAAGAGCGGAGTCCAATCCCAAATCTTGTCGAGACGGGGAATTCTAGTTTTAAATGAGAAGGACCATTTCCGCCAATCGAGAATCTCTGCGACAAATTAAGAGAACAACGGTTTAGTTTCAACCGATATACTTACTATAAGCCTCGACTCAGCCTTAAATAGCTTGCAGCAAATTTTAAAGAGAATATCTTTTCGGAATCTCAATGAGTGATCCCTCGGCTTTAAATGCCTTTACTCTTCGAGCGAAAGTCTCGTGCGTAGAAATACAGTTTATTTGACAGAGCAAAAGACTCTTACTATGACGGTGTTTTCTTAGTGAAGAAATCTTGTCGAATTCTTGTGCGATTTTATTCTCGGACTACTTATAGAGGAAAGATTCTCTTATTGTAAATGAATGATATCATAAAAGAATATTATTCAATGCTTCAAAGGGCAAAGACAAAAATTTAAATAGTGAATTTCCGAGTGAAGGAATGTGTTAGATAATCTTTGTTCTTGTTTCCTAGTTCCTTATGGAGTTAGAATTATTTTATCATTGTGTGAATAAGTGATATGAGGCTTATCTAGCATAGAAGTTTAATAGAAATAATAGTGTATTTTATTCAGTGTTTTTACACAGAGCCTAGGCGCTAATTTCAAATAGCTATTTCCCAGCGTAGGGGAAGGTTCATGTAAAGGTGTCCTACCCTTCTATAAAATAAGGACTCTAGTTGCGCAATATGAGCGATCTTCACTGTAGTTTGTACGGTTAGATTCTCTAACATTCGTTTTTACAGAGCGAAGATTTTGGTCTGTAAGAGAATAAAACTTTACTTATTGATACTGCGTTTTCCTTGTACAGAAGTTCTGTAGAAGAAGTTTAGTTGGAAAATAGAGATTCTTAATAGAGGAATTATATGTGATATATCACTTTTGAAATAAGTTAATTTGCAATTGCAATTATTAATCTGGAACATGATGATTCTTGATAGAATTAAATAACAAAATAAGATTTTTGCAGCAAGAAAATCCAAAATCTTACATTATATGTGATATAGCGAAGCATTCTAGGGGTGGATTTTCAGAATTATGATATTCTAGTGTGTACGTATTTTTACAGTTCGGGCTAATATTGTAACACAGCAATGAATACAACAATTTTGTGTAAAACCAATAAAGAAAAGACATTTTTTAGCGTTTGAAACAGCAAAAGACTCACAAATATGAAAGGGGCGATTTCAGCCCCGAATGTGCACGATTGCCCAAAAAAATCTTTGTTTTCATATTCTGAGTCCATTTTTCACCTGCAAAATAACAAAAAAAAATCGGCATCGGAAACCAACCTAACCTCCTTTATCAGATCAAAAGATTCCAATCTTATTCCAAGCAAACGGTATTAGGTATTTATTTATTTGCACCAACTCAATAATTCTATTGTCACCATTCGTACCTGCCGTTGACTTGAACCAAGTAAAATTTACTTGATCAAAGTACATTTCGTTTTCCGTGTATGTGAAATATACTTTCGGTAACCATAAAATTTTCAAAAGCATGTACCATTAAGCGTGTACCATTGTCATTTTATGAAGTAACTTTCATAAATTAAAGAACATTGTTTTTTAATTTAACTGTCTATCAAAGCACGTCTAGAGCGCGCTCGGCGCCCGAATATTTACTCCGTGCACTCAAAACGTTTTCTCAATTGTTTATCTTAACTATTATATGAAACCTTAAATGAAAATTTAGATATTCTATTAGATGCATCTTTATATTTTGAATTTTTTACGTAATTGAGTATAGGTAAAGATTAAATACATTCTCATCGTGACACTCCCGATTCGTGCTCGATCTTCCGCACAAAATTTTACATGTATAGGTATTTTTATTCTCTAAGCTACCTTAAAATGAAAGTCGGATGCGCTGTTCAATATAGAAGAAGAACCTACGTTATTTTGTAGGCTTATGGCTATACGTTGTGGAGGCCATGAACTTGAAAGCAACCTAGATTCTTCAATGCTATATGAAAAATGGATTATAATTTGGTGTTAACAAGACTATCAATAACGAATTGAAAACCCAGATATTTGATTATTAATTCATCCTTGTCGGGTGTTTTATTGATCCTTCGGATAAAAAAAATTCTTCGCTCTTTGAGAAAAGTTACTGTTTTTAGATGTTGCGCTTGCGCACTTTGGGCAACATTACTTCTCCTAGCTGTTGCACTTGCACATTTCGATTCAAAATTACTTTCCAGAAATGCTGGGAAATTTCAGTAATTTTACCATAAATTCTTAAAATTTTCGAAAAATTTGTTTCTATTGTTCCTCAAATCGAAAGCTTCCTGCACTGATTACGAAAAATATCGTGTGCAACAGGTGCTGGAAGTAGGCAATTTTAACTACTGTAAATTTTACAGTGCTTGTCATCGACTCATCTTCGGCTTGCCTCCAACTTGCCTCCGACTTGCCTACAACTTCCCTTCGATTCGCCTCTGGCTCGTACAGCAAACTTCACACCCGTATGAAACTGTCTTCTTCCCGCACTTGTAACACAATATACTATTTTTAATCATTTCCGGTATTATTAAAAAGTTTCAGTAATCTTTTTGTTACTTTTATATTATAGCCGTTATATAAGGTTTTGGAAATAAAATAAAAATTATGATCTTGTATTGTTTTCAATTCCTAATCTCTACCAAAGTTGTGACATATATACTGTACTAATATCATCCAAATTGCAAATTCAAACAAATATTCAAATTAGGGCAAGGAATATAGGCAGATGTTTTTCATATATTCATTAGATTTAATTGTATATTTTCCTCATTCCAAAGTATAATTTTGCATTTGAAGTTTGATTAGAATATTAAGGGGGTACTCCACATTCGGGCCAGAATTTCGAGCCTATTATTGCGAATTTCTTGTGAAGGAACTACACATGATAATTAGAAACAGTTTTTTCTTATTGATACATCCTTCGGCTTTCAATATATCAATTTGAGAAAAAAAAATTACACTCGCGACTTCGGAGCGGCCTTAACTGTGCCTCTGCCAGAACCTCACAGTCAATCGGGTGGCAAGACTTCGTCCATTTAGGTTGCCTGAAACAGAAAAAGTTAAATATGTGTCTAATTGGTATTACATTGGCTAGGTTAGACATTAGGCTAGGTTTTTGAAAATTTCGAAATCTCCTAAAATGACAGACTTTTTGCAAAACAATTTTTCTTCGACCGTTTTTTTGAGCTGATAAAGGCTGTAAAAATTAAACAAAACAGCATTCTTAGAAAAGCTTGTATCTTGACCGAGCGACATGTCTGCTGAACAATTAAAAAAAATGACCCGATACTCCAAATGCTTCTAGTCGAAGTTTTACCAAAAACTTTGAAAAACACGACTTCTGAGAAAACGCGTTTAAACATAAATGACGGAGTTAAACATGATTGAAGAAACTGACGGTTCAATCGGCTATACCAGCGCCGTAGAGTTCACCTTCCTCGTCACGGAGATGTTCACGGAGCACTGCTTGCTCCTCCCTTTGCTGGATACAGGCCTCTTTCGCTGCGTCACTGTCCGTCCGCTCCGCTCCTGCCACAGAAGCGCGTGAAAGGACCGTGAGCGGCCGTTAAGAACGTCAATATCCTTCATAGGGCACATTTCTAATAACTTCTAGATTCGAAAAATGCAAGAAAAATCGATTTTTCAAAACCTCGAACGTGGAAGACCCCTTTGAAAGCGGGTAGTTGACCATTAGATATTATTATTACTATAGCATGCTATTACAATTGCTGCTTCAGAGTGATGTGCATATGTGTGATGGAATTTAGTACACAATAAAACTGTTTATCTCTAAAAAATGTATTTGATCTAAAAATTATTTCATAAACTCTTCCGGTGTTATTGAAAAATTTCAGCAATCTCCTGATTATTTTAAGATTATTCGACATACGAGGTTTCAAGAATATAATATATATAGGAACTTATATTTTTAAAAATTTCCAACCTCTACTAAAATCGTGACTTCGATTTTCTGAAATTGCTGCTTCAGAGTTCTGAGTATTTTTCCGATAAAATTTAGTATACAATAAATACTACATTCATATAATTTAAATTGCATCTTCAACCAGTTATTAAGACTAGGTCTAGAAATAATATTATATTGTGCGCTATGGAACAAAAGCGACTGAAAAAAAAAAATTTGCAATCTCTACCAAAGTCGTGAGTTTGATTGTTTGGAATTGCTACGTCGGAGTTCTGTGCATATTTTTGATAAAGTGTAGTATACAATCAAACTTTTCACCTCTAAAAAGTGAATAAGTACAACAAAATTTTCCTCAATCTATTCCGGGGTTAATCATAAGCTTCAGTAATCTCTCAGTTACTTTAACATTATTTAGTATACGAAGTTTCCAAAATATGAGAAAATTATTTATATTTCAAATTTTTCTTATTCAAAAAATGTCATATTCATTTATTTTCAATAATATTACACTGAACGTCTCCAATAAGTCTGTCTGCGATATGTCTTTCCGGGAATTTCGTTCCGCAACCAGGGGAAGAAGGGGCACAGAGAGCGCGGAACTCTAATGCCAGCAAACTCGTCCAGCGCCGCACTACTAAAGCTAACTGTATCACAAGCGCATAATTTCGTCAGTTCGCACGGTCCGCATTTTGCTTGTTCTGTGTTTCAAAAATATCGAAGGGAAACGAGAGACAGCGTTTATCCTTCAAAACGAACAAACATTCAAAGAAATTCAATAAGTATTTTCTACTGCAAACGAAAATCACATAGAAATTGTTCATGCGGCCCTGATTGTTGACATTCGAGTCCGACGGATATACGTCCAAGACCATTTTAGGCAAAAACCAAAGTCGGACTTATATTGAAATTTCAGTGTAGTTCCATTAAGTGATTTGCTTGTAGCGAAGTTTCAATACAAATAGCAAAAGTCTTAGTTTGGAGCTACTAGTACAAAACGCACTTGGGAAATATTAAATCAATTAGTAAATTTAACTAATATGCGTTACTATATTCGCAAATTATATTTGTGGAAAGACTCTGATTATCTCATATGGGTAATTTACCAAAGAGAGGGCACTTTCGTATCCAACGGATAAATTATCAAAATCACAATAAAGTAAGATTAAGTGACCTAAAAATAGCTTTAAAGCATGTCCGAGGCATACATTACAGCCCAATAAGAAATGTGTATATAATGAAATATTCTGAAATAATGATGGTCTTAAAACTTATCTCAAAAGGTATAATTTCCATCACTAATCTTTCAATTTTAGTGTAATATAGACAGCAATATGCACTGAAATATGAGTGTCCTCGAAAATCGTTTTATGGTTGTTGCGATACATAAACGGCTATCAATCGACTACTGTGAATAGCTTTTCGGGTTTGATGTTTGTTCCGAATTTTAAAAAAAATACATCTTACTATTCATTTGCCATGTTTCAAGAAAGAAAATTGTGAACTTGCATCGCGAATTGAGAAGAAGCCCAAGAAAAGGTTGCGTATTTTGCTTAGTATCCATCGACATAGAGAGTAATAACTTTCATGATTCGGAATAAAACTAAATGAATGAATGATAAAAATATATATTAGAGCGGGATGAAACAATTCGACAAAGGATTTTGGGATTTATGTACTTTAGAACTTTAGGAAGACTTTCAGTGTTGCTTTCCATTAATGTAATATCCATCGACGTAACTTTACTTTTGGCTTCTCCTCAGGGAGAACAGATAATAAACTACTAAACTCCAAAAAATTTTCTGCCAAAAATTTAATGAAAAGTAAGGTTTCTAGATAACTAATTTTTGTTTATATACGGAGATACGAAAATCAGCAAATATCGTATAATATTTCAATGTTGTGATATTAATTTTATTTTGAAATTTTTTTTATATTTTGAAACAAATTTTCTGTTCTTTATTGTTGTCTTAGATAATTATTGTGTTTTTAGCTTTCTCTTCACGGGAAATTCTATTTCATTGCCTTTTTTAAGATAATAAGCCTTAGTTAGTAGAATATGTAAAATGCAAGATGTTACAATGCTCTGGAAATACTGAAAATAAGTTTGTAGCATGAATATTTTCACAAATCTTTGTTTAGTGCTAATGAATCTAACTTGAACCACAAAATTCATTTTTGAAAACAATTTTGGGCAAGATTTTCTTAACACAAACATGCCCTTTATATGGAGAATTACTCGCATATTACAGCTTAAGGGTAGCAAGAAATTATCTCTGAGAGAACTTTTGATAGCGTAATCATAAAAATAAATGTCAGTATGGTACAACAAAAACTGCGAAATAGATTCATATTTGTCGATTAAAAAAAAAACCTTTATATGCCTCTTCCCACTAGTAAAACTGCAAACTTCAATGAAATTCTAGTTGAATTAATATGGCAAGAAATAAAAGCAGATGTTTTTCATGAATTCATTTTATTCATTTGCATTTTAATTTATTATTTTCCGCCATGGCCATGGTGTTCTTCACGGTGTGGTGGGCGTCGCATGAAAGGAAAGCAACACGAAGTTGATTTTGCTTCCTTTATAATATGCTCTGGCACTACCTTGTCTATACCTCTAGCAACATTGAGATGATAGGAAGTTTCCTCAAACTCATTAGTTATCACATTTTTCGTAACCAACTTATTACGAAGGTCGCCTTCACCATCATAATACAGTGCTCTTGCCTTTCTTTCAGAGTCGACATGTGCATACATTTCCTCCCCATCTATTAGGAGGATGTCACCTTTCCTCGGTTTGTGCTCATTGACGAAGGCCGTATATTTAAAATCCTTTATATCTTGCGCATTAGCCTTCCTTCCCGTGACATTTGTCCACTCGTCGCAAACTGAAACATCGAGACAAAGTTCCTAATATAGATAAATCTTGTATTTAATGAATATACATATGATGCAAAGGAAAGCTCTCAATAAGGTGATCCTGTTTGTGTCATTTAACGTCAAATATAATACTTTCTATAAAGTTTCTGTGTCACGAAATAAATAGAATATATATGAGTTTCGGAAATAGCTAAATAAATACTCAGGTCGAAAACAAGACTTTCAGGTCTTGCTTGAAGTAAGACATAAGAAACTGGTCTGCCTGATTTTTCTGGAAAGCTAGTGATTTTCGCGAAAATTGTTCATTACTCAAAATATTCCATTTTTCAAGAGCTACAAAAATATAAGTCAATATCGTTAGTGCCTCGTCTCAAAAATAACTTGAAAAATCCCTTTAACCATTTCTTGATTGGACTCATATTTTTGCAATAAATTTTGAATATTTACATTCTTATCATTAATATGATAGAAAGTATTAGATTTGTTTGACAGTTTTGTATTTCGTTGTATCTTGTTCTGTTTTCGAATTATGTGAATGCAATGTATGTGAATAACAAAGCCGTTGCGGGCAGATTTTTTCATTCCAATATGACTGCAATACTGTCCACTAAGGTGGCCCTTTTTTCTCACTTTTATAATTTCTCTACTCTCACCCCCCTCCCCCCTAGTTTTGTTCGAATACCTAAAAAATGATCTCCTAGAATTTTTAGCCAATTCGGTTAATATTAACCGGTGCCTCAAACACCATCCTTTATGTGAAAACAGGTAACCTCCATATTGGTAGTAATGGTAGTAATGTAGCAATGTACTTATCGTCGGGCGCCATTTCGTAAAAATAATAGATTTCTAAGTTCATCGATCACTGATAATTACTTGGATTTATGTGTTTGTACGTTGAGTGAAATAAGGAACACGTATTATCATATTGTTTCCTGAATTAAAATTCTGCTTCATACGTAAAATTTGTTTCATTCATTTTTCTAAATCTATTCTACTATATCATTATGCGTGTTCTATTTGAGCCGATATTCCACAAGATGGATTCCATTCTGCATGTTTTACTAGATGAATGTCAAAATTGTCTAAGTTCGTGGCGCCACCATAGTGCTATATTATGAAGTACAATTTATGTATTTTTAGTACCGGTATTGAAGAGGTCAGATTGAGGGCCTTCTGTGAGTACAAACTCAATTTTGTTTCTATTTTGGCAACGGGCAAATATGATTAACGTTGTCCTGGAGCGAGTTTCAGTGTTTTCATTTTGGTATAACTGTGCCCTATCCTTTAGCATTGCATTTCAATTCCACTGCCAACTGCACGCGATCAAAATTCATATGGATTTTGATTCCTATTTCAAGCGAGATTTTTATAATTTTATAAAGATATTGCGTTCTGAAATCATTAAGCCTATTCGCAGACCATATAAATGAATAAAATTCTCTAATATCGTTCTTATAAATATCGACAATTACACGCGTAATTCTTGGCAACCTCGCTTTCGCTATTTTGCTCTTATGGTCACTGCATCGTTCTCACTCAACTCGTTGCTTGTATTTTGCTTGTATCGGTACAGCAGCGAGCGTGCGTTTCTAACCTACAAGCAGTGAGAGTGACGTTACCATGATTCTTGAGTACAAGTGTCGAATTTCGTGAAATTTCGTTGTGAAACAAGTATCTGAATTCAATTTTCAGAATTTAATGTTTATATGTTTTCTATTGAAATTGACATTTTGCAGAATTAGTTCAAGAGTTTTTTAATAAATCTTATTTTCAGAAATAAAATTTGAAAATAAAAAAATACAAAGTGATAATTATTTGAATGTTTCAATGAAAATAATTGTGTACTCTTTTTCATGTTCTGAAGTGAATATTGGATCGGAAAACACATATAATTTTTGAAATTATATGCGCAAATGTTTCAATGATTTAGCAATGTATCTTGACGCGCTAATTAACAAATATGCCCATGAAAATACTCGCAAATGTTAAATTTAATAACCATTTGAACTATTTACAAAAAATGTCAATTATAATAAGAAAATAACAATGCGTAAGAAATTATTGCATTAAAAATACGTACGATACATCTTTAATAAGTAGCACAACTGCTCATTTATTTTTAGGTTATGTAATTGAATATTGGCTATATAATGTCAATAAAAGTTTATTCATGTTCAAAATACCTATATTAAAATCTGTCATTTTATTTTTATCTGTTATTTTCATATTAATTGCTTATTCACTTCAAGGTTATGTGATTGAATATTAGCTATAATTTGTATAATGAAAGTGTATTCATGTTTGAAATACCTATATTACAATTATAGAATTTTTTTTAATGATTGTGATGTTGTGAAATGAGTATCTGAAACATAACATAACCTTAAAGCGATATGTTTGAATAATTTAGCTATGTATTTTGATGTGCTGATTATGAATATAGCAATAATGTATCTTATGTGAGAAATTAATTTTTTTTTATATTCCATTACGTAACCTTAAAGTAAAGAAGCAATACGTTTGAATGATTTAGCATTAATTTGGGATAACTGTTTTCAAACACTCTAATTTTGGTACTTAGAATTCTAATGGATATCGAATTATAGTTTCAAGGTAATTCAATTAATGGTACTTTGCAAAACATCAAGAATAATAAAGAAAAAAATGAAGAGCTCATGTATTCATATATTTCTGAGAAAAAATTTTTTTTCAAATGTATCAGACACAGAGAAATTGGAACGTAAAAACGAATATCAAAGACGTTTTCGCGTAAAAAAGAAAGAAGAAAAATTACATAATTGTATTGAAAAAATGAAGTGAAAGATACATATGAGAACAATGAACAATGAAATGAACTTGATTTAAAAAATCAAATCCAGAAAAATTAAAACTTCAAAATGGGTATCAAAGACGCTTTCGCGAAAGGAATAAAAAAAATTACATGAAGGTCTTGTAGAAATTAAAATGAAAGGATTATATGAAAATAATGAACAAAATTAATGTATTGAGAAAAGAAATGAAAGAGAAATCAACGGCATTCCAAGATGATTGTTTATTAGAAGATCCGATGAAGATTGATAATGGCGTTTTAGAAGATTATATTGTTGAAATGAAGTCAATTTAAAAAAATGAGACCAAAAAACATTGAAACGTAAAAATGAGTATTAAAGCCATTTTCACGAAAAGAAGAGAAAAGGAATGTAAATGTGTGAGTTGAAAAAATTAAAGTGAAAAAAGACGTATGAAAATAATAAATGAATGAATTCAGAAGAAAAAGAGATAAAAATTTAACATCATTATGAAATGATCGATTATTCATGTAAACTATTTTCTATCCAACTACAACCAATCAAAAACGTAAGAAATCGCGTCACTCAAAGAGGAAAGGTCTTATAATAATTCTTCTTCTTTTGCTTCATTGAACGCAAATATAGTCAGTTTTCATATAAAAAGGCGAAGAACATTTTGTTATAAGGTTAAGGGGCAAATTTATCATCAAATGAATAATGCTTTATACCCAAACGAGGGTAATGATCCATGCTTTGGACAACTTTTTTTATGAAATAGATGAAATAGAAAAAAAAATCAATGGCAAATACGAAAGCGTATAGAAAGTACTACAGGAAGAATGTATTTAGTGAATCTATGTAACGTAGAACTATTTCATTCACGATAACTATTATGTACAGTGAAGGGCAAAACATCATTTGAAGATTTGAAGTGCGTTAATGAAATAAATCATGATACATTTACATCAGTTTATTTGTCATTAGGACTAATTGCAGATGATGATGAGTGAAAAAGAGCAATATAGTAGAAGAAGCTATTTTGTGGATGATGCCACGAAGTCTCCGTAGATTGTTCGTTAGAGTACTAATACATTGTCGATCAATACATCCAAGTGAACTTTGAGAAGAATTCAAGGAACAACTGTCAGAAAATTATAGTAACAAATTTAAGAATGAAGAAGCCTGAAGTAAAGCTCACGAAAACATTTAAAAAATGTTATCTGATTCATTTTTTAAAGTAACTGATTCCTCGGACTTAATTAATATCAAAGACGATAGTGATGAACCATCAACTATCGAACCGATTAATATTGAAGAGGAATAAGATTTTTGAAAAAAAATTATGATAAATTAAATGTTGAGCAAAAGAATGTAGTTAATGGTGCTTTAAAAGCAGTTGAAGACTCTAGCAAAGAATACTGCAAGTTCATTTATGTAGATGGCCAAGGAGGTTCAGGTGAAACTTTCGTATACAAAACTCTTCGGCATTCATTAGGAAGCAGAGGAAAAAATGTTTTTAATGTAGCAATCACAAGAATAGCGACAACTCCACTTCCAAAATAAAAAAACTGTACATAAAGTCTTGAGCTTACCAGTACCATTATATAGTGATTCATCATTATGTATAAAAGTTAAGCCCAAAGTAGGATTATATCTTAAAAATGTTGATGTATTTATTTGAGATGAAGCACCAATGGCTCCCAAGAATGCACTAGAAATATTGCACACAACTTCGGAAGATATTATAAAACCAAATAAAATTTTTAGAGAAAAAAACTGTAATTTTAGGTGGAGGCTTCAGACAAGTTTTGCGAAATTCAAGAAAGAGGTACTAGATCTGAAAGAGTTGATTTATGTATTAAGACGAGTGAAGTAGTGAGGTATATTTAGGAGATCAAAAAGATTGCAACAGTTTTAAAAAAATTTTCCTCAACGAATTTTTGAAATGATTAATAATATATTATTACATTTTAATTTTTCATTAAAATTTAATAGATATAAATTTGAAAATTGTAATCCTTTGAAAGTAATACTTGAAACGTTCAATTTTAGCATTGAATTTGAATAATTTTGAAAATATTCAATTTTAGCATTAAATTTGAATAATTTTGAAAATATTCAATTTTAGCATTAAATTTGAATAATTTTGAAAATATTTATAAGTGCTATAGGATAATATTCATATATAGTAGATTGTATAAATTTTTTAGTATAATTTTTAAAGTTTATTCCGACTATCGCTATACTCGTTCAGAACTACTCACAGATTCAGAATATGTCAGGCGAGAAATTATAACTGGCCCAGTAGTTTGTCGGTATAGATTAATAGAGTCCCAGTACCAAGCGTTTTTATTGGACTAGCAGCAGTACTAAAGAAATGGAGTGGTTCTATAATGATAAACTGTTGACGTGCTAGAATGCCAATTTTAATTTTTAAAATGATTGAGAAACATTAAAATTAGTTAAATTCTTTATGGAACGCATCTATATTACCATACATCACTATACGGTTACATAACGTTAGAATATTATTCATATTTTCAGAAGTATAAATTTCTATCAAACTTTATAATTAATTTTGACACATAATATTTCTACATTCTAAAAATGTGAACAAATTTATTAACAATATCAATATTGATTAATTGCGTCTATTTTGTCTATAAATATTAATGATTTTGCTTATAATTAATTAAAATATTACATTCGCAAACATTGTATGAAGAAGAAAGTTTTTAAGGCTACAGAGTTTAGAATCTGCATATATAATTCAATCTATCACTGAAAAGTCGGTAGTCTTAACCATTGATATCTACAAAATTGATTGTAGATTGACATCTACAAAATGAAAAGTTATTCAAGAACAATAATGATAGGTCACAGTTCTGAGAAGTTACAACGAAAATGGTTAATATATATTTTTATAAATAATTATTTATCATCATTTGATTATATGTAGATGTAAAATAAAATATCTGTTAATAGGAATATAAATAACATTATTTTTTTCAAATCGAATCCATTTCAAATCAGACAGACAGTGTAACTTCAAATTACAGATTCTCGTACAAAATCATTCGTCTCTCAAATATGTTGTTTTCAAAAGGAAACAGGAGTTGAGCTAATTGACATATTTAAGTTTTATTTCCTGAATCTTGTGAAGCTAATTATTGTACTCCGAGATCCGCCAGAATAGTAAAAAAAATGTTGAAAATTAACAAAGTGGTTGGTGAAACTTAAAAAAAACGTAGTTGCCGACCGGCTTCAATTTGTAATTAAATATTATTCAATAATAGGTTTTTTTGTATAAAATTTCTATTGCGTTTTAGACCATTTAACGATCTTTTAGAGCAGAAAAGAATTGTTCATGAACATTCAAAATTTTTGACTACGGAATTTGAAAATTTTATAACTAACATTGAAAATTTTTGAATGAAAAATTGTTTTCACCTGTAGTGTAATACTTTGCTCCTCATATATTTTATATCAATTTGAAGCTTTTTAAAATTATGAAAAATATGTTTTTCCATGAATATTTACGATTTCACATAAAGATAGAACTTAATATTTTGTTTTTCGAAAAAAATAATAACAATATTTATTCTTGCGATACTTGTATTCACAGTTAATAGACATTTTAAAACACATTAATGATATTTTGAAAAAAAATTGATAGTAGTGCATCGATAGCAGAACCAACTTCAAGATAGTTTAGAATTTTGCGAACTTACGATTATTATTTTGATAATCTATATAGTCTATATCTATAGTCTATAAAGAAGCTTTTTGTTAATCTAAGATTTCAAAGCCATAAGATCTTGCAAATTATTTCGCCTTGCAATATGTTGTTCAGAATTCATCAAAGAGTGAATATCAGTCATAAATTTTGAAGTTGAGTTATTTTATGGTAGGCACTCTTATGGCTCCCCAAGCAATACGTCATAAACGCCAAACACGAATTTGATCTAATATAGAGGATTATTAACGCTTTCTGAAATTTTTTTTTCCATAAATCATCATGAGTCAGTAATCAGACAATAATTGGTGATCTCAAAAAAAATGAATTGTTTAAACAATTTTCATTCGTTCAAACATCTGATTTATTCATATGAGTCGAGAATGTAATGAATTTCCTAGACAAATTTTAATTTTTGTGAGCACTTATTTGTTTTTAATAGTACTCTTATTTATTTAAAGAAACTCAAATTGTTTGAATAATTTCATATGTTCTTAATATACAATTTTTTCCATTTTTCTGCAAATGTGAATATCTATTGGTACTAATTTGTTTCTGGAAATATAAAAAACTGTAAGAAAATGAATTGTTGTAAAATGTTAATTTTTCTAAAACTCTTGAGAGTATTTTGAGAGAACAAAGTTGTACTTGCAAATATTCAAATCTGTCGAAAAATGGTTAAAAGCAAATATTGAAACAATCGAAAATTGTTTAAACAATTTTAATTTGTTTAACAATTCTAGAGTATCGTTCAGAAAAAAATAAGTATCTACAAATATTCACATCTGCAGAAAAATGGCGAAAATTAAATAGTTAGAAAATATGAAATTGTTTACACAATTTAAGTGTCTTTGAACAATTAAGAGTTGTATAAAAAACAAATTAGTACCCATGAAAATTGAAATTTGTCTAGAAAATCCATTACATTCTCGACTCATATGAATGAATCAGATGTTTAAACTAATTAAAATTGCTAAAACAATTCAAAATTGCTTGACAAATTACTGGTTATTGTCAGACTACCGACTCATGATGATTAATGAAAAAAAAACTTCAAAAAGCGTGAATAAACCTCAATATTAGATCAAATTCGTGTTTGGCGTTTATGAGGTATTCCTTGGGGGCCCATAAGAGTGCCATAAGATAATTCAACTTCAAAATTTATAACTGATATTTATTCCGAAATTGTTTTCGATTAAAAACGTGACGACTTCGACGATATTCGAAATCATTTTGATTCGTTTCAATTTACACCTTTTCACCGAGAAGGCACCAATCATTGAGGACGTTTCTATTGATGATAACGAATATTAAAGTCATGAGTTTGATAATTGAGCGTCCGGATAGAATAACTCGCCGAGCGCTTGAAACGGGCGAAAGTATTTTTCGGTTGATGATGTCACATATTGAAAATGAAAATGAGAAAATGAAAAAATACAACGACAGATTTTGAAAAAATAAAGTGAGGTTCCGCTTACTGTTTTTCCAAATTATTTATATTTTTTTAAATAAAAAAAATCAAATGCCGAAAAATCAATGTTTTTCCATTTATAAAGTGTCGTTGTTCCCTTAGTTTTTAACGGAATGGCTTCTGATCGGTGTCATTTTATTCAGGACTTTTAAGCGATGCATACAAGCTTGATAAACACATGAATATTGAATTAGCAGTTGACAATATTTCAATTGAAAATGAAAGCCATGTTTTTTACATTTCGGCCGAAGAAAGTGGTCGAGGAAGTTTCGAATTTCGAAAAATGCGACAATACATTTTCAGATTAGGGAGCGATCCAGCTTTTTACTAAAGATTTATTCAATTGGGTCAATAGTTATTGAACAAACGAGTGTTTCAAGAAGAGCTCGGGCGAATTGCGTGTGGTGCAACAGCGAATTGTACAGCGTGATCAAAGAAATGAGTGGTTGATGCTTATTTTTTATTTCAAATTGACAATAACTCTAATTAATGTTTATATTATCCTTGAATGGAGATTTTTAGTGCAACAGGAATTTTTTTTTGATAGGAGGGAGGGTTTGGTAAATTTTGATAAACAAGATTTTTTTCTTTTTTTATTCCACAGTTTGGATAATTTTTATAAATGTTTACAATACGAACCGACCGAAAAAAACAACAACCACTCATTTCTTTAACGACGCTGTATAATTCGCTGTTGCGCCACACGCAATTCGGCCGAGCACTTTTTTTAACACTCGTTTGTTCAATGATTATTATTGATCCAATTGCATGAATCTCTATCGAAAAGTTGAATCGTTTCTTATTCTGAAAATGTGCCGTCGTACTTTTTCGAAATTCAAAACTTTCCCGATCACTTTTTTCAGCCGAAGGACAGAAAACATGGTCTTTATTTTCAATAAAAATATTATTACATAGCTTCTAATTGAATATTTACATGTTTATCAAGCTTTTTTGTATCGCTTAAGTGTCCCGAATGAAATGAAACCGATTAGAAGTCATTCGCTGAAAATTGAAAGAAAAACAACAATTTATAAATTGCAAAACATTGATTTTTTGGTAGAAAAAATGTTTTGTAATTTGTATCTAAAAAAAATGAATAATTTGGAAAAATCGTAAGTGGATCATCACTTTATTTTTTCAAGATCTATCGTTGTATTTTTTATATTTCTTCATCTTCTAATTTTTTTTCAATAAGTGGCGTCATCAACCAGACAATACATTTGCCCGTTTCGATCGCTCAGCGAGTTATTCGATCCGGACGATCAATTTTTTAAATTGCCGTGTCGGAGTTCTGTGCATATTTTATATATAATCAAGTAAGTAATAAAACTATTTACCTCTACAAAATGTACATTTTCTGGTAAATGTTTCATGAACTATTCCAGACATCTTAAAAACTTCTAGTAATCTTTTCTGTTACTTTTAATTTGTTCGATGAAAAAAGTGTTAAAAATATAGGAAATGTATAAACTTGTATTCAAAAAACTTCGTAATCTCTACCAAAATCGTGATTATGATACTTTTTGAAATTGCGAAGTCGGTGTTCAGTGCATATTCGCCATAGAATTTAGAATACAATAAAACTATTTACCTCAAAGGGATGCATTTGTACTGAGAAATGCTTCATAATATCTTTCGGTGTTACTGAAAAGTTTCAGTAATCTTTTTTATTAATTTACGATACTCAATGTACGAGGTTTCAAATATGAATGAAATTTATGTACTTGCTTCAAATGAAATTCCCAATCTCTACCCAAGTCGTAAGTTTGATAATTTTAAAAATTGCCGTGTCGAAGTTCTGTCCATTTTTGTAATAAAATTAAGTATACAATAAATCTGTTCACCTCTAAGAAATGTATTTGTTCTGCAAAATGTTTTGAAACTTCTTCCGGTGTCTTTCGGTGTTATTAAAAAGTCTGAGTGAGCTCTTGATAATTTTTACATTATTCGATATACTAGTTTTCAAAAATTTTTTAAATGTATGAACTTGTATTTGGAAAAGTTCCCATTCTCTACCAATAATATGAATTGTATGTGCACTGTGTTGTGATAATTTTCTAACAAATGAAATTATAACCTTTTTACATTCTCATCAGAGAAGGTATTAGATTTGTGTAAAATTTGGGGGGGGGGGGGGGGGGGGGGGGGGGGGGG